>JAODAL010016090.1:0-81793 GCA_025379985.1 Phyllomedusa bahiana
CCCCCTGAAATCAAAACCCAAATTTCTCCCTTTCCCCCGGGCCCACGTTTTTGCCCCCATTGCAAATCCTCTCCTTCTCAAGTCAAAATTAAGAATCTTCAAGGGTATGTGCCCCCAATGGTTCTTTTCTTGCTGAGATGCCACAGTTCCCCCTTCACCCCTCGCACATCTATAGCACCCTGGGGAAAGTGGGACAGAGGAAAAAGAGGGATGTCCCTTTGCAAGGGGGCAAAGCTAGAAGACCCTATCTCCTGACAAAATTTCTGTCGGCCTGGGTAAAACCAAAGGAAGTGGATTGAAAACTGGGGGGACCCACTTCAAATAATCCACAATGCTTACTAGGGGTTTTTAACCCCCCCCCTACATCTAATTGCCCAATAACGCCATTGTGCCCCAAAGCCAAGCTCCGGGCCACCAGGGGCGGACTGTGCAACCCCCTTCCCCAGCTTTTCTGGGACCAATTACGACTATGTGCGACAAAAAGGCGAATCATTTTAAACCAAGACCTACGCCCTTTTTATATTTCCCTATACCAGGGCCCCCAATGGGGCGAATCAATGCCAGCAGTGAAAATGTTCCCAGTGTTGTCCACATAGCAATCTTGGGGGCTAAACGCTGTCTTTTGTTGCACTGGCTGAAACCGCAGACCCCACCCTTTTGTTCTGTTGGGGGATAGTCAAGAAATATTGGGTTGCAGAAAACTTGACAGAAAACAAAAAACTCGGACAGAGAAATTTTTAAAAAAAAGGAAAACCCTTTATTCTCCCACTCCCCAAAAAGAAGAGAATCCCAGTTGATGTCCTCCTTCAGATACAGGTTGGGACGCGAGGGAGGCCTTGTGGCACGCTGGGAGCCTTAACAACCTTCCTCCCCCCCCTTCCCACCACCCCGGCCAGGCACCCTGATCTAAATTTCTAAACCTCCCCCACTTCTGATACACACTTTGCCATGTTGTGGGGCCTACAAGGAGCGGACAGGTTGGAGCCCCCCCCTCCTCTCCCTGCCATGGGGCGACTCAATTCTCTTCAGGGGAAAAAAGATCCTCATAGCATCCCCCTTTCCAAACGCGAAATTTGGAAACTCAGACCCCATTTTGGGCGCTCTTGTTATTTTTGCCCTTTTTCCCCTTTTAAATTATATTTTTTTTCTTATTTCTTGTTTTACCCTTTCAAGTTGGGGAAGGGGCATCAAAAGGCCCTGCTACTAATAAGTTTTAATGATTTTTTTCATTAAAGGGATCCCCTTTACCATATTTAAAGTTCTAAACACCTTTTCTGTATAGGGAAAGTCATTTTCATTTCAAATTGATATTTGTTTCTTTTTCTTCTTTTTGGGAAAATTCCTCTGTTTTGTTTCCCATGTTGTAAACAAAATATATAAAAAATCAAATAAAAAATTTTTAAACCCCCTTTACCCCCGGAGCCATTTTTGGGCCTTTTTGACAGAGCCCTTTTTTTTAAAATTTCTGTCATGTGTATTTTATGTAGAAAAACTTTTTGACACTTTAACCACCCATGTGATTCAAAAATTTGGTTTTCCTTTGACACTTTGTGCTTTAAGATAGTAAGAAATTTTTGGCCCAAAAAAATGTTTATTTGTGAAAAAAAACCCAAAAAATCGTGAAAAATTTAAAAAATTTTCCCAAATTTTAAAAACCCTTAAAAAAATTTCCCGCATGTAAGACAGATAGTTTTTTCCCCACTCAAAAAAGTTTATAACTGGCATCTACCCAATGTTTTGCTTTTATTTGGCAAAATTTTTTTAAAATGCTTTTTTTTTTTTTTACGACATTAGGGGGTTTTAAAATTTTAGTGTATTTTTAAAATTTTCCCAAAAAATTTTGCAAAATACTTTTTTTAAAAACCCCATTTCCCATTTCTAAGGGTTATTTTGTTTGGGCCTTTTAAAAGGTTAGATATCCCCAAAAATTTCCCCCCTCTTTAAAAAATTTAACCCCTTAAAGTATTAAAAACCCCCATTTAGGAAGTTTATTAACCCATTATGTGTTTCACGGGAAATTTAAAAGAAAAAGTGGAAGTGAAATTTTAAAAATTTTCATTTTTTTTTCCCAGATTTTAAAATTTTTTTATACATTGTTCACAAGAATACAGTAAATGTGTTCAGGGAAATTTAACAATTAATTTTTGATTCCCCAGTTCTGCCGTTTTCAGAGATATCCCACATTTGGGGTGGCCCTATTCTTTAAATTTGGCTCAACCACAAGCCCCAAAAAGGGGAGGAGCACCTACTGGACTTGGAGTCCATTTTCATTCCCATTTTAAATTTAGGGCCATTTCAGGTTTGGGGGACACCCTCAGGTTCCAAAATTAAAAAAACCCCCCAAAAAATACCCATATTGGAAAAAAAAACCCCAAAGGGAAATTATATCCGGGGGTTGTTTGAGCATATCGACCCCCGGGTGTGTCAAAAAAAATTTTTAGCTTTTGGCTTTAAAAATGAAAAAACTTTTTTTTTTTTCCAATAATCTGAAATTTTTTAGCTAAAAATGTTTAATTTTTAAAAGGGAAATTCCGGGTAAAAAAGCCCCAAAAACCTTTGGGTTTACCAATTTTTTCCCAATTTCGGCAATACCCTACATGGGGGGTTGTAATCTGCTGTTTGGGCGCATGGCAGGGGGTAAAAAGGGGGGAGGGGGGCTTTTTTGGTTTTTGGGAAGGGCAGTTTTTTGGTGGGGCCATGTCGCTTAACAAACCCCCCAAAGTCCCAAAAAAGGGTTTAAAAACCTTTCCCAAAAGTAAACCTATTTTGGATTCAGCAGCCTCAAAGAACTCATCAAAGGGGTTTTTATTGAAACTTTTTTGGGTGCACAATTTTTACAAAGTTGCTTTTTTTTGCATTGGGCTAAAAAAATTTGAGGGGAAAACCCAAACCCCGCCTTTTGTTTTTTGGGGCTTAAATTTTTTCAGGGGTTCCCCTTTTTCAGTGTAAAGGGACGGGAAATTTTCTTTACTATGGGGGCGGTACTTTTGGCAAGGGTTTAAAAGTTTTTTTTTTTTTTATATTTTTTTTTATGTTTTATTACTTTTCCCAAAATTTAAAAAATGGGGTTCAAATAAAAAAAAATTGCGTTTTTTATGTTTTTTCTGTTTGATACCCCATAACGTTTTTCGGGTTTTTCTTTTATACAAGATTTTTTGGGCTTTTTTTTTTGTGGGTTTGGGGTTGATTTTTTTTATTAGTACCATTATGGGGGGCATATGCCGCTTGATCATTTTTTTTTAAAGGTTTTGAGAGGCATTTTGAACAAAATACAGCATTCCTGGTAGTTTTTTTTTTATTTTTTTTTTTTTAAACAGGGGTTTCCCCGGGTGCGTAAAACCCGGGAAAAACTAGTATTATAAACGGGTCAAACGTTTTACGCGATACCCAAATTTTGGATTTTTTTTTTTATGTTTTCCCTGTTTTTTCACAATTTAAACATTTATTAAAAAAGGAAAAAAAACCTTTTTTTGGGAAACGCCAAAAGTTGAACCATAATTTTTTTATTTTCTGTGTACGGAGTGGGGTAGGGGTTTGGTTTTTTTCCCGGGAAGATTTGACGTTTTTTTTGGGTATAATTTTTTGGGGGGACAAAAATTTTTTGGAACTTTTTTTAAACCCTTTTTTTTGGAAAGGCAGGGTGAAAAAAATTTACTGCAACCCTAGTAGTGTTTTTTTTTTTTTATTTTTAAACCCGGCGCTCACTTTTGCAGTATTTAGGGACATTTAACCCTTTACTCTCTGGGCATACGATTATGGCGATCCCTATTTATATATTTTTTTAAAAATTTTTAAAAAGCATTTTAAAAAAAAAAAAAAATTTGTTTTTATTGTTTTAAAATTTAAAAAAATTTTAAATGCATGCTGTTTCTGAGACCCAAAACTTTTTTTTTTTTTTCCCCAAATACAGAGAGGGTTATGGACTTTTTTTTTTCGGGATAAAACTAATTTTTTAATTGGTAAATTTTGGCGTCTATATAAATTTTGGCGCTTTTTATTAAATTTTTAAATTGTGCTGCAGGTTTGTAAAAAAAATCGCAAATTCTGTGACTGTTTTTTTTTTTTTTTTTTTATGGCGTTTCCCCGGGAACGGGTTAATTAACAAAAAATTTTTATTGGGTGGGCCCTTTAAAGCACGGGCGTCCCAAAATATGGTTATTTTTATTTATTTTTTGATCTTTTTTTTTGGGGGATTGGGGTTTTTTAAAGGGGGGAAAAGGGGGGTTTTGTCTTTTTTTAAATTTTATTTTTTGGTTTGTTTTTTTTATTTTTTTTTCACTTTTGGGACTTTTTATTTTTACTTTTTTTCCATTTTTTTTTCCCTTATCTTCTAACAGCAATCATCAGATTGCTGTTAGAATGCAGACCAGTCAAAAGTATCATTTCTGGGGGTTGCCAGCAAGGGCCCTTTTCCCCACCCCCCCAAACAATGCTTTGGGGGCATGGTGACTTCACAGATGACCCCGGGAAGTGCCGTTCACTTCCAGGGAAATCAGAGATGAGACGGTGCCGCCCCTACAGTGCGGCAGCTCCCGGGAGCGGGCAGGAGGACTCACTCCTCCGCCTGGGTCTTTTTTAAACGCAGCCATGGACAGGCGCGGTAATGAAGCGGTAATCACCCGGGGCCCGGGGAGCCCATCCGGGGGGGGGGTGTTTTACGGAAATGCGGCCAGCGGTAATTTACCGCGGCCCCATGTTGCGATTTTGCTTTGGCTCGCCCGAAAAACCCCGCGCGATCGCCAGGGGTAGGATACTCCTTTGGGGGGAATCATTTCCCCGCTAGGCGTACCCATAGGGCCCAAATTTCGGGAAGGGTTTAAAAAAAAAAAAAAAAAAAAAAACTATACCCGGGGTTGTCGAGCGGAGTCTCATGTAAAGGGACAAATAAAAGGGTTTCCCCCATCTTCATGACTTCAAAGAAAACATGACCCTTCATGGGTCCCGGGAAATTTTTTCCCCCGGATTCCCCCTTCATCCTCTTTCCCCCCCTTGAGGAAGGGGAAGAAAGGGTTTGGCGGGATTAAAAAACAAACAGCCAAAAGAGTGACGTTACCCGGGCGGGAGGAGGAAAATTGAAGTCAAAAGGTGGGTTCACACTGCTTATTTGCGGGGCGTAATTACCCCCGCAATTACGCCATTTTTGGTGGGGGGCGGGAGGGGGTTGTGCCGGAAACCTCGCCGGCTCATAGATACCCTTTTACTAGCGGCGTGTATACGCGCCATTAAAGCCTGTCACTTATCCCCCCCCCGGCGGATTCGCCGAGCGGGAGGGGGAATTTTAATCCATATTTCCTTTTTGAAATTTGGGGGGTTTTGTAATGACTGGGACGTATTCCAGCCGTAAATTCCCGGGGCATTTAGGGTTGGTAATTACGGAGTGAAATACGTCCAAATTTAATTTGTGTGAAACATAGCGTAAGATGTCGGGGCCGTTGAGGAAATGTTTCGGTTGCTTTTTGAGAACACCCCAAGGGGATGTCATGGGGAGCCAAAAGGGATTTTAAAGAATGTCCAAGTCCCAGGTTCCCGTTTTGTCCAATAAAGTTTTGGGTGAAAAACAGCCCTAAAACAGGATGGTCCCCCCCTTCCCACCGCGTAAAATTCTTGCGGGAATTTTTAACCCAAAGTGCGGTTTCGATTTCCCAGGGGCTTGAGCTAGAACACCATTGCATGTCCTCCCCTTTCAGCCACGAAAATTTTAAAAACGGCTTCTCAAAATCCAATCCCCAAGGGCGGGAAAGCTTGCATGATGGACTGTTTAAAGTTTCTTAAAAGGCTTGCTTGCTGCGGGGTCTAGATGAATGGAAGGGTTTTAAACTGCATCGTACAGCGGCAGCTGAGACCTGATGCTCCAGGAATCCCGGACCTGCAATAGGGGAAAACAGACCAAGGAAATTGCAGTTTCTTGGGGTTTCCCGGGGGATTTGATATCTTGTACTGCCTTTAAAAGCTTTCAGGCGCAGATGTCGGGGGTTGGTAAGGGCGGAAAATGGGCCTAGGGAAAAAAACCTTGTCCTTTACCACTGCACCCTTTTTCTGCGAAACCTTTATCCTTGTCGGCCAAGAAAGGAGTAGGGATTCTGAGGGGAGGCAGCCAATTTTTCGTATCCCCCCAAACGACAGATTTTTCCCATATTGCAAAGGGCGGTTTAGAAGATGGACTCTGGGCTCTCCAGTTTTCCCAGGCGAGTCATGGGCCCTTGGGAAAACTGGGAATGGGGGGATTTTGGGCCCCCCGGGGAAATTTACCGTCCAAGTGTACTGGGCCCCCCACCCCCCCCCCATGGGGTTAAAACGCAAAGAGGTACTGGGAAGGGGGGATCCCAAAGGGGACCTGAAAAAGCATTTGCAAATCAATAAAACCCTGAAGACTGCAAATTGGGAACGTTGGGGCAGGGCGGGGTTTGGGGGGTTTTGGGACAAAAAGGAGTTTTTAAATTCCGTGGCTTCTTTACGGGACGAGGTTTTCACCATCCGGGAGTGCAGAGGTTTTATTAGGCCCCCATTCTTCCAGGGTTTGAGAAAGGAGTGTTAAAACCCCGGATTTACATGGCCTTTATCGCGGCCTTCAGCAAAAGAAGTTTGTACTGTTTTGATAAGGCTTCAGTTGGGCCAAAGACAATGGATATTTAATTGGGTTTCCGGGGGGAGCTGAACCCCCGGCTTCAACGCACCTTAATGGAGGTCCCTTTAAACCGGCCCAAAATCTTCAGGCCTTTTGACCAAAGTTGCGCAGGGGAAATTTTTGGTAGGGAATTGTGCGGGATATTTTTTCTGCTGGAAGAATGTGTTTTAATTTGGTGGGGGGGAAAAACATCATGAGCCACACTTCCCCCTTCGTTAAAATTTTAAATGAGGAGATGCCCATCCTCATGGAACCTGATGTTGGGCCCGGGTTTTTGACAGCAAAATCTTACCCCCAAAAAGTTGACTGGGGAGGGGTCCCCAAAAAAAAGGGAAAATGGAGAGAAGGTTTTGGTGAGTAATGGGCCCCCCCACCCAAGGGGTTTTTGTTTAAGGGGGTACGTGAAAGCCTTTTCCCCGGGGTATTCATGTGGGCGTTCATGTCGGAAGATAGCCGGGGGTGCAATTTTGGGGGGTTTTTTTGGGGAGGAAAGCTTCTTTGGGAGCACGGTTTTCCACGAGGGAAAATAACGGGATTCCCCCCAAAAAGGTATTGTCATCCCCTTTGGGGGTAGGTCCATGAGGAGGGGGCCTTTCCCGTAGAGTTTTGTAGTCATGGGAAAAAACGTGGGGGACGGACTTGCCCGAATCCCCATGGGTGCTCCGCCCTTTGGGTTTCTGGGAGGCAGGACGGGGGTTGGGGGTCCTCATTTGCTTTTGGGGCCAGTGGTCTTTTCCCCCCTCTCCCTTGTCGACGGGGGTGCTCGGCAGTCCCTTCGAAAATGTCCCCAAAGCGATTGGGAAACTGAAAAAGACAGGAGGGGGCGCGTAAAAAGGAGGAATCCATCTTCCCCTTCTGTTACCCTCAAAAAACAGGAAATTGTTTTTTGTTTTTTGAGGTCTGGTAAGTTGTTTTTTGATTCCTCTGGGCCCGGGGGGTACTATATCCCTATCCAAAAAACTTTTTTCCGGGGCTCACCCTTTTTTGTTTTTTTCTTTATGGGTTTTTTCTTAGTCCTTCCAAAGGCTTTAGGGAGATTTGTATGTGCATTTTTTAAAGGGGGGAAAAAATCTTAAAACATTAAACATCTGGTTTGGGGGTGCTTTTAAACTTTTCCACTGGTTTTCCCCTTTTTCTTTTGTGATGTCTGTGAGAGTTTGGGCCGATCCAGAGAACCTGTCCCCCGCCCGCCCTTTAGCCCCTCAGAATTCCAAAACCTGAATCCGCAGTCCCGGTATCAAAGTTTGGGGGGGGTATAAAAGAATTTCTCCCTAATGGGCCAAATTGGTAATTTCCCGCCCCTTTCTTCGCAAACCCCTTCAAGTCCTTCCACGTGGCCGGGGGTAGTTTTTTTGCAAGGAAATTTTCACCCCTTTCCTGGAAAGGGTTTCCCTTTTTGGGTTTTGGGAAAAATGCCAGACAGGTTAGATGCTTGCCAAAAGGGGGAAATGTAAAAATAATATGTTTTGGCTTTTGCACCGGGCCCAGGAGGGTTTGGGGGGTGCTGTGCCTGTTGTCCTGGGTTTGGGTTTATTTAAAACCCTTTTCCCCCGTCCCCCTTCCCCGTCAGACCCCTGGGAGTACTGCTTTATTGGCTGTCTTCCCCCAGGTCCTTTGGTTCTTCTCCCGGAATTTAAATTTGGGGGGTTCTTCTTTGGTTCCCCCGTCAAGGGGTTGTGGGCTCCCTCTCCCCCTAAATTTCTCCACCCCGTTAAAATATCTTCTTCTGTACACCATAAGGCTACTGGTTTTCCCGGTCTCCAAACATCCCTGTTACTGTGTCCATTATAGGAAATAATGAGGTTGGATTGTTGAATATGGGGGCCGCCATCTTTGGGCCCCCGGGAAATGGAATGTTGCCCCAGAAGGGGGGGCAATAACCCCGAAGGAAGTGGAAGTTTACATCAGAAGTTCCTGTAAGTTTGGCCCAAATGGGAAAAAAGTGGGTGTTACGAGCAGAAAGGGTGGCTAAAGGGGCGGGGGGGTGACCCAAAAGGGGGGGTGGCAACTGGCATAGTGACTTCAGGGGGGTTACTAAATTGGGGCAGGAGCCTTGGGGTTTGGGGTACAGGGGGCGAGGTTTCAGTTGTGGACAAATTGTTGGGGGGGGCAATGGGGAAAAAAGGGGTTTCCCGGGATAGTGGGTGTAAAAAGGTGGGGCTAAATTTGGGAGGCAATGCTAAAGTAGCTAAAGGGAGGGGTGGGTTGTGTTTCGATTGGGGCCCTCTTTGGGGGGGGAGCTCCCCCGTTACAACACCCCCTTTCCACCCCTGTTGAACACATCACACCCCCCAAAACCGAGGAAATTTTCCCTCTCCGCCGTTAAAAAGGGCGGCGGGGAGCACACTTTCCTTTGTTTTCCCTTTTTTTCAGAAACTTCTCCTGGGGGATGGGACACATAGGCGATTTTTCCCCCAGTGCCCTGCCTTTTCCCCACTTCATCCCCCCTCATGAAAACAGTAAGCTGTATTATACCCGGATTCAGCCCTCAAAAACAATCCCCAAAACTTTTAACCCCCACATTTCTGTATAATCCCAATCTCCAAACTTTTGGGCTGAAGTCTTCCACCCCCAGGAAAATCCATAATTTTTATCCCAAACCTTAACATTTCTTATCTGAGTTTTTCCCCTTTTTCGATCCCCACAAACTGCTTTGGGGTTCTACCGGCATTAATGGTTTAAATTTTCTGAGTCCCATAATCCATTTCTTGGGCCCGCAGCAACACCTTTTTATGCTAAAAAAACTGAAAACCCAATTTTCCTTAAAAACCCAAAAGAGCCATTGGTGGCACTGTTAAAAAAAACCTGAAGCAAAAAAACCCAAAAACACAGAACAGCTCAAACCACTCATGATACACAAAATTTTTTAAAATTTAAACCCCGGAGGCAAAACAATATACAGTTAAAAAAAAAGTAATGGGGGGTGCTTGGGGGTTTTAATTTTTGGGCTGCAGCCTTTTCCTTTTTTTCCCTCCCCCCTTCTTGTTTAGAAGTTGGGGGTTGCGGCCCAAACCCGTGGTCCCAGACCATCTTGCGCTTTGTTTGCATGTCCCCACAATCCCTATCACACAAAACAAGAAAACGTATCGAATAGCAAAAAGAATCGCCCGAATATGGGGGGGGTTTCCTTTTCCCCCCCGAAGGTGGGGGGGGGGCCCCAAACCCCCACCCCAAAAGGGTTTCCCCAACCACGGGAGCCCAGAACCGAAATTTCCACTTTCCCCCAAGGCAAAAACCCGACTCCAAAAAAGGGGTTTGAAAAAAATTTTGGGGCCCCCCAGGGCCCAATTTAAATCCGGGGAAAATCAAAAAAAATAAAAAAAAAAACCCCACAAAGCCCAGGCAATAAAGCTCGACCTAACCCGTAGGGCCCTTTTGGGGCCCTGCCCCCCAACCAAAAAAGACTTTCCCCGATAAAAGGGGGTTTAAAAATTTTACCGTACTTGGGGAGGGCCCCTTTCCTTTTTTATAAACCTTTAGCCGGTTTTTTTTAAAAAAAAAAAAAAATTTAATTATTAAAAAAATAAAAAAAATTTTTTTATATTAAAAAACCCCCGGACTTTTTATACACGCCCCTGCCCCAACACCTTAATTTTAAACAGCCCAAAACCCGGGAACCCTTTTTACATGTTTGGGGGGGCAATTTCCCTTTTTAAGACATCAATGGGGGAAAAAATATTTACCTTTTTAACGGGAGGTTTGGTTTTCCGAAGGGGGTTTGGAAAGAACTCGCCCTGGGTTTTACTACCATTTGGGGTTTACAGAAAAGGTCCCCGGGGAAAAAAAAAAAATTGTGACGGCCCCCGGTAAATCCTTTGTCCCGGGGGTCGGGAAAAGGAAACTGGGGACTGATTTAAAAAAACCGGGCCTTCCCCCGTTCCCCAAACGAAGAGAAACCACATGGGAACTTTTCAAGGGGCAGAGGAAACCCCCCGGGCCCCCAAAAAATTTTCCTTTGTAAAGGGAAAAAGGTCCCCAAATTTCCGTATAAAATTAATTGAAATTGGAAAAAAACCGTTGCCTGGTCTGAGGAGTCTCGATTTCTGCTGCGACATTGGGTTGGAAAGGGTCAAAAATTTGGCGTCAACAACATGAAAGCATGGATCCATCCTGCCTTGTATCAACGGTTCAGGTGGTGGTGGTGGTTTTCATGGTGTGGGAATATTTTCTTGGCACTCTTTGGGCCCCTTTTGGTTTACCAATGAGCATCGTTTGCAACACTTGTGGAATCTATGCCACGAAAAAATTGAGGCAGTTCTGAAGGCAAAAGGGGGTCCAACCCATTACTAGCATGGTGTACCTAATAAGTGGCCGGTGAGTGTATATATATATATATCACTGCTCCTCACACGAGGCACTAAGTGTAGTAGATGGGCTCTACTTTGCAGCGGGGGATCAAATCAGTATATTAGTTGTCACGTGCCAGAGAGAGAAATCACAGCCTGACACTTTCTCAGACAAAATAATTCTCCTGGTCTTTATTGCACACACACATGTTTTAACAAATTGTGCTTGTACACAGTCCTTAAGCAACATGTGACATTACATCCACCCTCTTAATTGGCTTTCTGATCTACATTTTAAATTACTCTCCTCTCTCTTTGTTAGAGAGAAGAAAAATAACTAAGGCCAATGATCATTTTGGCTTGTCAGGGTGTGTCTGAACACAGACGCCATCTTGTGGGTGGAATAGACATTACACATGATACATTCTATAACAGTTATCCTTTACAAGCAGATTATATATGCGGACATTTGCTAACACATTAAAAAGTGTATGGTTATACAGGCAGCTTTTATGTGCAATATATAAAGACGTGTGCGGTATTATACTGATTAATACATTAAAATAGAGACACAAGAGATCACACATATATAGCCTTTGTTCCCATCCACAACACAGCTCTGAAGGAGACTGCTGCTCGTTGTGTGCTGGGCAGGCTGTCCCATTCATGGATCTGTTGTATGATAACATGTGGGGTTTGTCTTCTCTGTCAGATGGTTCTGGGGCAGATCGAGGAGCACCGCCGCTGCCAGCAGCAGATCCACATCCCGTTCTTCGATGTGTTCCTGAGGAACCTGTGTCAGGGTGAGCACTTCCTGTACAAGGAGGATGTGAGGTGGTTACCCTTGTGTGGACCCTGTCAGCCATGTCCTGTGGAGATTCTGTCCCAGCGTGAGCGTGTCACGTGGTGCACACTGCTAAACAGGAGTAGGATAGATGAGCCCAGGCTGCGATGTTCCCCTCCCCATTGTCCCATGTCCAGTGCAATATCGAGATAGCTCCTCCCTGGTGTCACATGTTCTTTGTAATAGGATAGCTCCTCCCTGGTGTCACATGTCCTGTTTAATATAAGGATAGCTCCTCCCTGGTCTCACATGTCCTGTTTAATATAAGGATAGCTCCACCCGGGTCTCACATGTCCTGTGTAATATAAGGATAGCTCCTCCCTGGTGTCACATGTTCAGTGTAATAGGATAGCTCCTCCGTGGTGTCACATGTCCTGTGTAATATAAGGATAGCCCCTCCCTGGTGTCACTTTTTCTGTGTAATATGAAAGCTCCTTCCTGTTGTCCCATGTCTTGTGCAATATAAGGATAGCTCCTCCCCGGTCTCAAATGTCCTGTATAATATTAGGATAGCTCCTCCCCGGTGTCACGTGTCCTGTGTAATAATTAGGATAGCCCCTATCTGGTGTCACATGTCCTGTGTAATATAAGGATAGCTCCTCCCCGGTGTCACAAGTCCTGTGTCATATTCGGATAGCCCCTATCTGGGGTCACGGGTCCTGGGAGGGGCTGTACTTTGTGCTCTGCCTGTTGGAGGTCTCATGGGTGGAGCGTTCGGTCAGGGTGTGAGTGCTCTGCAACGCTGTCTCCTCCCGATACTTTTCTGCGCTGACTCATCATATTTTTTCGGTCCAACCCATCTATAGCTGCCCCTCATATTGTAGGAGTCCAGGGGGTGTGGCTATGGATGTTCCATGATGGCGGACTCTTGTATCTTTGCAGGCTCCAGCGTGGAAGTGAAGGAAGACAAATGCTGGGAGAAGATTGAGGTCTCGTCCAATCCGCACCGCGTTCACAAACTGACCGACGGGAACCCCAAGTCGTACTGGGAATCCAGCGGGAGCACCGGATCCCATTGCATCAACATCTTCATGCACCGTGGCGTGGTGATCTGGTGAGTGGGGCGCGGCCTCTGCACTGGTAACCCTGACAGTGTGTCCCCTGTATCAGCTGCCCAGGGTGTGGCCCCTATACCATCGGCACTCCCTGCAGGGGTCACGTGTTGTCTTTGATGCCCAAAAACTTGACAGAACCGAGCACGTAGATGAGAACCAATTCACAGCTACAGCCCGAGGTGTCACACCCTGCAGGGCGGCAAGAATGGTGGACGGGCCGGGGAGCGGGGCAGGGGTGACGGGGAGCGGGGCGGATGGGAAGTGGGGCGGGGGTGGCGGGAGGGGGGGGAGCAGGGCGGGGTAACATCCTGGAGGGCACGCACTGTCCACCTGCTCCCCCAGCACATGTCCACAAGGTGCCCCCGCTCCCCCGGCACATGTCCACAAGATCCCCTTGCTCCCCCGGCACATGTCCACAAAGTGCCCCCGCTCTCCTCCCGGCACATGTCCAGGCCCAATGACCATCTGGATGATCTAGAGGAGGCGGTAGAAGGTCATGTGGTCATAAGAGACCAAAATAGAACTCCAGTCGCCGTATTTGGAGGTAGGATGAGCACAACCCCAAGACACTGCTCCCACCGTGAAGCCTTGGGGGGGGGGACATCATACTTCGGGAGCTTTTCTACAAAGGGGATAGGACGCCGGCATCATACTGAAGGGAGGATGGAAGGATCCAGGTATCGCCAGATTTTGGCCAACAACCTTCACCTCTCAGAGCATTGAAGATGGGTCAGGGCTGGGTCTTCCAGGAGGACAGTGACCTAAAACACACAGTAACTAAGGAGCGCCTCCGTAAGAATCATCTCAAGGTCCTGGAGTGGTCGAGCCGGTCTCCAGTCCTGAACCCAGTGAAAATCTCTGGAGGGAGCTGAACCTCAATGTAGCCCAGCGACAGCCCTGAAACCTGGAAGATCTAGAGAAGATGTGTATGGAGGAAGGGGCCAAAATCCTTGCTGCATTGACCGGGGCAAGAACTACAGGAAATGTCTGACCTCTGTGACTGCAGGTGAAGGTTTCTGGACCAAATACGAAGTCCTGTTTTTCTATTGTATCAAATACTTATTTCCTGCAATAAAATGCTAACTATTTAGAAAGAAGTTACTGGGGCGCAGTGAGCACGTCCCCACCGGGGCGCAGTGAGCACGTCCCCACCGGGGCGCAGTGAACACGTCCCCACCGGTACTGGGAAGCTCATTGAGCTCTATATACAACGGTCAGGAAGGCAGAGATGGTAGTAAAATGTCCCTGACTTCTTCCTGGAGACCCTGACGGCCGGCCCCACCATTCGGCGGCTGCACAAATAGCCGCCCGGACGTGTATATTCTGCAGCGTATGGATTGTTTTTTGTCTCTGCTCTGTCAGGTTTTTGGAGGTTTCTCAGTGCTTCCTCTAGGGGCGCTGTAGTTTTCGGGTGTATACTGTATTGGGCACTTTGATTATTGGGGACATTGTTATTGTATCTTAATTGGATACATTTACTTTGTATGGTTTATCAGTGGGGTTTCCTGGGGGTTTCATTACTTTTTTTGCCATTGAAACCCAAAAGTTTGTGCCCCTGCAGGGGCGGGTGAGTTGTGCCCAGTGAAGACCCGCTACTGCCCCCCCGGGTGCTCGTGATGGGGGGAGAGAACGCGTCCAGTATCAGCACCGAGCTCAATGCGGTCAGTCATGGTGGAAAAAGCTTTGGGGCCCCGAAACCCCTGTATGTGCCGTGGGGGGGGGCGCTGGATTTGGGCCCCTGTGGGGGGGAGCTGTGATTAGGGGCCCCCTGGGGGCGGGGGCAGTTGTAGTTTTTGGGCCCCTGGGGGGGGGGAAAAGGGCCTGTGAAGGGGGACCCTGTGGGGGGCGGGGAGCTGTGATTTGGGCCCTGGGGGGCGGGGGAGTGTGTATCCTGTGCTGGGGGAGGGGTATTTGTGCCCGCGGGCGGGAGCTTGTACCCAAAACCCTGCAGGGGGGGGGGAGTGTTTACTTGGCCCCTGTGGGGGGGGGGCTTGAAATCTTTACTCGGGGCAGGGCAGCTGTTACCCCTAACCTGAGGGGGGGGGAGCTGTTTTCCCTGTGACCCTGTGGGGGCGGGGCAGCTGTATACTCTATAACCCTGCAGGGGGCAGGGCAGCTGTATACTCTATGACCATGCAGGGGGTGGGGCAGCTGTGTACCATGTGACTCGTGGAGGCGTCCATCTTTCTCTTGTAAACTCTCTTCCCGCTCAGGTGAACGTCTGTGGCACGCTTCCGGTCGTGTCTGGAGAATACCCGTTTTGGCCCCGGGGGGTTGAATAAAGTTTAAAGCGGTGTCAGCAGGTAATGCGCCGGCGTCAAGTGAGCGTGCTTCGCCCCTGCCGCGACCGCCCTCACGCAGCGTTGTGTCCCCGCAGGGTGGTATCGACACACGGGTGCGCGGCCTGGAGATCCTGGGGCCCAAGCCGACGTTCTGGCCGGTGTTTAAGGAGCAGCTGTGCCGCCGGACGTTCCTCTTCTACACCAGCCGAGCGCACAGCTGGGGGCAGGAGATCTGCGAGAAGAGGGAGAACTTACTGCAGCTGTTCAGCAGGTAGGGCCCTCCGCCCCTCAATAGCCAAACTGCCCCGCCCCTCAAGAGCCAAACTGCCCCGCCCCGTGCCAAGCAACCCTGTCCCGCCCTCTCCTCCAGCCGCCGCCCCCAATCAGGCTCCTTCTTGGGGTTTTAAACCCGCGTCTGTTCTGAGCGGGGAGTTTGCGACCCTTCCTGCGGCGATGAGGTGCACAGGGTGGGCCGGCCCTGGGGGGGAGGCGCTGATATCCCCCCTGGTGAGGAGCATCACCACCGCAGGTACACCACCTTCTGGGGAACCCCCCACCCCTCCCTCCGGGTGACCCCCCCATGTCCTCACCCTGCCCCCTGCTCTCTTCCAGACCACGGGGGAGTCAGCCCCCTCAGTGGTTTTCCCCGCTCTGGAGAACACTCTGGGGGCCCGAAGAGCCAAGGCCCAAACTTCAGTCTTCAGCTCCAGGGTCCGCAGGCTGACGCATCTCCTGGTGCATGTGGACACCAGCCCCCTGGAACCCCCCGCCTTGGCCCCCCCGAAAAGCGTAAGTGCCCCGCCTACACCCGTTTTGGAGGGGGGAGGGGCCTGTGTATGGAGGGGGAGATGCTCTCTGAGTGGATGGTCTGTGTATAAAGGGAGGGATTTGTGTATAGAAGGAGGGATCTGTATAGTGGGGGAGGGTCTCTGATGATTCGGGGGTCTGTGTATAAGGAGGGGCTCGATGATGAGTGGAAAGGGTATTGTTTAAGGGGAGGAGCTCTTAATGGGAGGGGTATGTGTATCGGGGGGGAGGGGCTCTGATAATGGGGGGGTCTGTGTATAAGGAGGAAGGGCTTTATGATGAGTGGGAGTGGTCTGTATAAGGAGGAGGGGCTCTATGTGGGGGGGGGGGTTGTGTTGTAGGGGAGGTTCATTTTTAGGGGTTTTTGAGGGGGGGTCTATATTTTTAGGGAGGAGGGGCTCTAGATGAGTGGGGGGGTTGTGTTAGAGAGGGGGGCTCTGATGATTGGGGGGTTTGTTGGGTTTTTTTGTCTATTTTTTGCGGGTTCTTCCCTCTCCTCAGATGTAAAGGTCGGGACGCTCTCAGCCCCTCCGCCGCGGTCCTCCGGGGGGGATGGAGCAGTAGGGCCCGGGATCCTCAAAGTGGGGGGGTGGTGCGGGAGAGGTGGCGCTCCGGGGTTTGGGGGGGAGCGCCTCTGTTCGGGTAATTTCCCCTTTGTCCCCCAGGTGCGGCGCTTTTTGGGTGTCCTGGGCGAGTGGGTTGGTTCCCCCTTTGCTCCATGTACGGGCCCTCGCGGCATGGGAGATGTTTGGCAAAAAAGCGCGGTTCTTTTGTCTCTGGCCAGGGCTTCTGTGAGGGGCTTTACAGCTGTCGTTTCTGTCTGCGTGATGTGGTTTGCGGGGCCCCCTTCGGGTTGTGTCTGTCCCGGGGCGGAGGGCCCCTTCCGGGGGTTGGGGTTTGGGGGGCCCCCCGGGGGTTTTGGGGGGGGCCCCCTTTTGGGGTGTTTTCTGACCCCCGGGGGGGTCCGGGGTGGGGGCCCCCTTCGGGGTGTTCTGCCCGGGGGCGAGGGCCCCTTCCGGGGTGTTCTTTTACCCGGGGGGCGGAGGGGCCCCCCTTCGGGGTGTGGTTTACCCGGGGGCGGAGGGCCACCATTCCCCTCGGGGCTCTCATGTTTTCTGTGTGCGGTGGGAGCAGTTCGCTCGCATATAGATCGGGTTACACAGCGATCGCCAGATTTTTGATTCCGATTTGGAGCAGCTGCGCAAATTTGGATTCGTTTCTTCTTGTCTGATCTGGAGTGGCCCCAATTCCTTCGAGCTTTCTAAGGTCAGGACATTTTTCCGTTTGCCCGGCGGGGGGGCGGCCTTCTTGGGGGGGGGCGGGGGCCTCCCCTTTGGGGCGGGGGTTGGGGGCGACCCCTTTTTGGCGCGGGGGGTCGGCCCCCCTTGGGCCCGGTGGGGCGGGCCCCCTTGGCGGGTGGGGTGGCCGTTTGCCTACCCTAATTCGTCTTGCTTTTTGCTGCAGGGGATTACCTGGGAGACCGGCTCCTTTCCCTTTTGGACCTGTTGGTGGAGACTCGGTGTGGATCACATTTTGGGAATTTTTTTCCTAACCCGGGTTCCCCAACGATCCTGAAGACCTGGAGGAGGCGAAAGATTGCAAAGGAGGAAATCTGTACCGACTGGGAGCTGATAAGGGGTTTTTCGAGGGGAGAGGGAACGAAGGGAAAAGTGGAGGAGATGGTGAGGAGGTGGCAGGGGTGGAGGAGATAGGAGGAGGAGGTGAAGTACATGATAATGGTGGGGAGGAGATGGTGAGATAGTGATGGTGGGGAGCAGGAGGAGCATGAGATGGTGAAGGTGGGGAACAGGAGGAGGCAATGGTGAGGGTGGGGAGCAGGAGGAGGCGCTGGGGAGGATGGGGAGCGGGAGGAGACGATGGTGAGGATGGGGAGCAGGAGGAGGAGACGGTGAGGGTGGCGGAGGAGGAGGCGATGGTGAGAGTGGTGAGGAGGAAGAGGGGAAAAGGTGGGGTGGGGAGGGGGGGGGGGATTTGGTGGGGTGGGGAAAGGAGGAGGCGAGGTGAGGGGGGGAGGAGACGGTGTGGAAGGGGAGTAGGAGGAGACGTCGAGTGTAGGGATGAGCAGGAGGAGGCTGTAAGCATTGGGAGGAGGCGACGGTGAGGGTGGGGAGCAGGAGGAGACGGCGAGGGTGGGGAGCAGGAGGAGACGGCGAGGGTGGGGGAGGAGGAGACGGCGAGGGTGGGGAGCAGGAGGAGACGGCGAGGGTGGGGAGGAGGAGGAGACGGCGGGGGTGGAGGAGGAGGCGAGGGTAGGGGGGAGGAGGAGGAGAGGGTGGGGGGGGAGGAGGAGGAGAGGGTGGGGGGGAGGAGGAGGAGGAGGGGGGGGGGGGGAGGAGGAGGGGAGGGGGGGGGGGAGGGGAGGAGTGGGGGGGGGGGTGGGAGGGAGGGGGGGGGGGTGAGGAGGGGGAGAGGGTGTGGGGGGGAGGGGGGGGGGGGGGGAGGAGGAGGAGGGGTGTGGGGGAGGAGGAGGAGGGTGGGGGGGGGGAGGAGGAGGAGGGTGGGGGGGGAGGGGAGGAGAGGGGTGTGGGGGGGAGGAGAGGGGGGTTTTTGGGGGGAGGGGAAGGCGGGGTGTTGGGGGAGGAGGAGGAGAGGGTGGGGGGGAGGAGGAGGAGAGGGTGTGGGGGAGGAGGAGAGGGTAGGGGGGAGGAGGAGACGGCGAGGGTGGGGGGGAGGAGGATTAGACGGCGGGGGGGAGGGGGGAGGAAGGGGGGAGGAGGAGGAGACGGCGAGGGTGGGGAGGAGGGGGAGGAGGAGACGGCGAGGGGGGGAGGAGGAGGAGAGGCAGGTGGGGAGGGGAGGAGGGTTTGGGGGGGGGGGAGAGGCGGGGTGGGGGGGAGGAGGATTAGACGGCGAGGCGGGAGGGGGGAGTAAGGGGGGAGGAGGAGGAGACGGCGAGGGTGGGGAGCAGGAGGAGGAGACGGCGAGGGTGGGGAGGAGGAGGAGACGACGAGGAGGAGACGGCGAGGGTGGGGAGGAGGAGGAGGAGACGGCGGGGGTGGGGAGCGGAGGAGAGCGGCGGGCGGGAGGGTTGGGAGGAGGGGGGAGAGGCGGCGAGGGTGGGGAGGAGGAGGAGAGGGGCGGGGGGGGGGGAGGAGGAGGGCGGGGACGGTGGGGAGGGGGGAGGGGAGGAGGAGGAGGCGAGGGGTGGGGAGGAGGAGGAGGCGAGGGTGGGGAGCAGGAGGAGGCGAGGGTGGGGAGGAGGAGGAGGCGAGGGTGTGGAGGAGGACGGGACGGCGAGGGTGGGGAGGAGGACGGGACGGCGAGGGTGGGGAGGAGGACGGGGCGGCGAGGGTGGGGAGGAGGAGGAGGCGACGGCGAGGGTGGGGGGGGGGGAGGAGGAGACGACGGCGAGGGTGGGGGGGAGGAGGAGGAGAGGGTGGGGGGGAGGAGGAGGAGACGACGGCGAGAGTGGGGGGGAGGAGGAGGAGACGACGGCGAGAGTGGGGAGGAGGAGGAGGAGGGGACGGCGAGACTGGGGGGAGGAGGAGGAGACGGCGGCGAGAGTGGGGAGGAGGAGGAGACGGCGGCGAGAGTGGGGCGAAGGAGGAGACGGCGGCGAGAGTGGGGAGAAGGAGGAGACGGCGGAGAGAGTGGGGAGGAGGAGGAGACGGGGGAGAGTGGGGGGGAGGAGGAGGAGCATGAGATGGTGAAGGTGGGGAACAGGAGGAGGCGATGGTGAGGATGGGGAGCAGGAGGAGGAGGAAACGGTGAGGGTGGCGAGGAGGAGGAGGCGACGGTGAGGGTGGGGAGGGGGATGAGGATTTGGTGAGGGTGGGGAGCAGGAAGAGGCGACGGTGAGGGTGGGGAGCAGGAGGAGGCGACGGTGAGGGGGGGAGGAGACGGTGAGGAAGGGGAGTAGGAGGAGACGTTGAGTGTAGGGATGAGCAGGAGGAGGCGGCGAGAGTGGGGAGGAGGAGGAGACGGCGAGAGTGGGGAGGAGGAGGAGACGGCGAGAGTGGGGAGGAGGAGGAGACGGCGGCGAGGGGGGGAGGAGCGGGGGAGGTGGGGAGGAGGAGGAGACGGCGAGAGTGGGGAGGAGGAGGAGACGGCGAGAGTGGGGAGGAGGAGGAGACGGCGAGAGTGGGGAGGAGGAGGAGACGGCGAGAGTGGGGAGGAGGAGGAGACGGGGGTGGGAAGCAAGAGGAGAAGGAGACGAGGGTGGGGAGGAGGAGGAGATGGAGATGGAGAGAGTGTGGAGCAGAAATACAGTTGTGCTCACAAGTTTCCAGACCCCGGCAGAATTTTTGCTTTCTTGACCTTTTTTCAGAGAATCTGAATGATAACACAGTAACTTCTTTCCCGCTCGTGGTTCGTGGTCGGGTGAAGCCATGTATTGTCAAACTACTGGGTTTTCTCTTTTTAAATCATAATGAGAACCAAAAACATCCAAATGACCCAGATCAAAAGTTCCAATCCCCTGGTGATTTTGGCCTGATAGAAGGTGACACAAATGGGTTTGAATGGCGACTAAAGGTAACATCCTCACCTGTGACCTGTTTGCTTGTAATCAGTGCGTGTGCATAAAAGCGGAGTGAGTTTTGGGAATCCAGAAGACTCTTGCATCTTTCATGCAGCCACTGACGTTTTTTGGATTGTGAGTCGGGGGGGAAAGCAAAAGAATTGTCAATGGATCTACGGGGAAAGGTGGCTGAACTGTACAAAACAGGAAAGGGAGACAAACAGATCTCCAGGGAATTGGTAATGTCGGTCAGCAGTGTTCAAACTGGGATTAACAAATGGAAAATCAGGGGCTCGGTAAAAACCAAAACATGGTCCTGGAGACCAACAAAACTTACAGCCACAACTGCCAGGAAAATTGTTCGGGAGGCAAAGAAAAATCCACAAATCACATCGGCTGAAATCCAGGACTCTGAAGAAAAGGCACCTGAAGAAAAATGGGCTGCGGGGTCGAGTCACCAGAAGAAGCCACAAAGTATCTCACCTACAATATAGAGCACAGGGACCAGCCTCAAAACTCCTGGAACAAGGTAACTTGGAGCGATGAGACTAAAAGCGAACTTTTTGGCCACAACCATAAACGTTCCATTTGGAGAGATGTCAGCAAGGCCTATGATGAAAGGAACCGTTCCTCCTGTAAAGCTCGGAGGGGGAGCGCTGAGGTTTTGGGGACGTGTGAGCTACAAAGGCAGGAAACTTGGTCAAGGTTGAAGGAAAGATGAATGCAGCTCGTTATCAGGAAATACTGGAGACAAATCTGCACTCATCAGCCCGGAAGCGGCACATGGGACGTACTTGGACAGTCCAACATGACTACGATCCAAAACACCAGGCCAAGGCGACCTGACATTGGCTACAGCAGAAGCAGGTACTGGAGGGGCAACCTCAGTATCCGGACCTTAATATCATTGAGCCGCTCTTGGGAGATCTCAAGCAAAGCTCAGTTCATGCAGGAAGCCCAGGAATTTACAGGAACTGGAGGCCAAGAAGAACGGGCAGAGCCTCATCCACGACTGCCATAAAGGACTTCAAGGTGTCATTGGTGTTAGAGGGGGCAACATGCGGGATTAAGAACTGGGGGATGGGAACTTTTCATCAGGGTCATTTGGATGTTTTTGGTTCTCATTATGATTTAAAAAGAGAAAACCCAGTAGTTTGATAATAAATGGCTTCACCCGACCACGAACCACGAGCGGAAAAAAAATGTTATCATTAATATTCTCTGAAAAAAGGCCAAGAAAGCAAAAATGGAAACTTTTGAGCACAACTGTAGATGATGAGGTTTGGGGGACAGAGGAGATAAGGGTATGTTCACACGGCATATTTGCGGTCCATATTTCGGAGCATAATTGTGCTGCAATATTCCGGATGTACGCACTGCAAATACGGAACACCCGGTGTATTGTGGCGCAGGGGTAGGAGCAGGAGATTACGGTTGGGGAGCCGTGCGGACCTGCTGCGGGTTGGTGGTGGCTCCCTCACAGCTGCTCTATGGTCCGAAGCTTCTCTATAATGGCGGCCTCTTTTCTCTCTCCAGGTGATGGGGGAGAGCTTGGTGCTCCAGGATGAGGCTGTAAAGGATGCCGAGGTTCAGATCTCCGTGCTTTCTCCTCGATGCTGGTCTATATCCTCTCTCTGCTTCATGGCCGATCCCTCCAAGTGTCTCCCTGACATCCTCAGCACCCCACTGCAGCACTTCACAGACTTCTATACCAAGAGTAAGGGCCCCTCATTGTGTCCCCAGGACCCCAATGAGTGTGTGTACTGACCGTCTCCTGTACTCCCCTCAGGGACCCCCGTTATTGTGTGTGCTGACCGTCTCCTGTACTCCCCTCAGGGACCACCGTTATTGTGTGTGCTGACCGTCTCCTGTACTCCCCTCAGGGGCCCCCCGTTTATTGTATGTGCTGACCGTCTCCTGTGCTCCCCTCAGGGGCCCCCTTTATTGTGTGTGCTGACCGTCTCCTCAGGGGCCCCCTTTATTGTGTGTGCTGACCGTCTCCTCCCCTCAGGTCAGGTGGCTCTGGGCTCGCACCTCTCTCAGTCTCGCCGGCTGCAGTGGACGTGGCTGGGGAACGCTGATTTCCAGTATGGAGAGCTGACGCTGCGAGTCTCCTCCCTGAAGATGTTCATCCTCCTGCTCTTCAACCAGCACCAGGTGAGGGCACCTCCCATCCAGGTGAGGGGTCAGTGAGGGCTCCTCTCATCCAGGTGAGGCCTACTCCCATCCAAGTGAGGGGTCATTGCTGGCTCCTCCCATCCAGGTGAGGCCTACTCCCATCCAGGTGAGGGGTCATTGCGGGCTCCTCCCATCCAGGTGAGGCCTACTCCCATCCAGGTGAGGGGTCATTGCGGGCTCCTCCCATCCAGGTGAGGCCTACTCCCATCCAGGTGAGGGGTCTGTGAGGGCTCCTCCCATCCAGGTGCGTGCTCCTCCCATCCAGGTGAGGGGTTATTGCGGGCTCCTCCCATCCAGGTGAGGCCAACTCCCATCCAGGGGAGGGGTCGGTGTGGGCTCCTCCCATCCAGGTGCGGGCGCCTCCCATCCGGGTGCGGGGTCGGGGAGGGCTCCTCCCATCCAAGTGATGGTCGGAGCAAGGCTCCTCCCATCCAGATGAGGACTCTCCCATCCAGATGAGGGGTCGGTGCAGGGCTCCTCCCATCCAGGTGAGGCCTACTCCCATCCAAGTGAGGGGTCATTGCGGGCTCCTCCCATCCAGGTGAGGCTACTCCCATCCAGGTGAGGGGTCGGTGTGGGCTCCTCCCATCCAGGTGCGTGCTCCTCCCATCCAGGTGAGGGGTTATTGCGGGCTCCTCCCATCAGGTGAGGCCTACCCCATCCAGGTGTGAGGGGTCGTTGTGGGCTCCTCCATCCAGGTGCGGGCTCCTCCCATCCAGGAGAGGGGTCGGTGAGGGCTCCTCCCATCCAAGTGAGGGTCGGTGCAGGGCTCCTCCCATCCAGATGAGGACTCCTCCCATCCAGATGAGGGGTCGGTGCAGGGCTCCTCCCATCCAGGTGAGGCCTACTCCCATCCAGGTGAGGTCGGTGTGGGCTCTTCCCATCCAGGTGCGGGCTCGTCCCATCCAGATGAGGGCTCCTCCCATCCAGGTGAGGGGTCGGTGCAGGGCTCCTCCCATCCAGGTGAGGCCTACTCCCATCCAGGTGAGGGGTCGGTGCGGGCTCCTCCCATCCAGGTGAGGACTCCTCCCATTCAGGTGAGGGGTCGATGTGGGCTCTTCCCATCCAGGTGCAGGGCTCTTCCCATCCAGGTGAGGCCTACTCCCATCCAGGTGTGGTCGGTGTGGGCTCTTCCCATCCAGGTGCGTGCTCCTCCCATCCAGGTGCGTGCTCCTCCCATCCAGGTGAGGGGTTATTGCGGGCTCCTCCCATCCAGGTGAGGGGTCGGTGCAGGGCTCCTCCCATCCAGATGAGGACTTCTCCCATCCAGGTGAGGGGTCGGTGCGGGCTCCTCCCATCCAGGTGAGGACTCCTCCCATTCAGGTGAGGGGTCGATGTGGGCTCTTCCATCCATTGGTGCAGGGCTTCCCATCGGTGAGGCCTACTCCCACAGTGAGGTCGGTGTGGGCTACTCCATCCAGGTGCGGGCTACTTACCCATCCAGGTGCGTGGTGCTCCTCCATCCAGGTGGAGGGGGTTTGCGGGCTCTCCCATCCGGTGAGGCCTTCCCATCCAGGTGAGGGGTCGTTGTGGGCTCTCTCCCATCCAGGTGCGGGCTCCTCCCATCCAGGTGGGGGTCGGTGCAGGGCTCCTCCATCCAGGTGAGGGGTCGGTGAAGGGCTCCTCCATCAGATGAGGACTTCTCCCATCCAGATGAGGGGTCGGTGCAGGGCTCCTCCCATCCAGGTGAGGCCTACTCCCATCCAGGTGAGGTCGGTGTGGGCTCCTCCCATCCAGGTGCGGGCTCTTCCCATCCAGGTGCGGGCTCTTCCCATCCAGGTGCGGGCTCTTCCCATCCAGGTGCGGGCTCTTCCCATCCAGATGAGGGCTCCTCCCATCCAGGTGAGGGGTCGGTGCAGGGCTCCTCCCATCCAGGTGAGGCCTACTCCATCCAGGTGAGGGGTCGGTGCGGGCTCCTCCCCTCAGGTGGGGACTCCTCCCATTCGGTGAGGGGTCGTGGGGCTTTTCCCCACCAGGGCGGGCTTCCCATCCGATGGGCCTATCCCATCCAGGTGGGGTCGGTTTTGGGGCTTTTCCCCAATCCAGGTGCGGGCTCCTCCATCCGGTGAGGGGTGGGCGGGCTCCCCCCACCCCAGGTGAGGCCTACTCCCCCCAGGTGGGGGTCGGGGGGGGTCCTCCATCCAGGTGAGGGCTCCTCTCATTCAGGTGAGGGGTCGGTGTGGGCTCTTGCCATCCGGGTGGGGCTCTTCCCATAGGTGGGGCCCCTACCCGTGAGGGCTCCTCCCATCCAGATGAGATGTGCATGGCCCTCTGTCTTCGGGGTAGGGCTCATTCTTCCAATTCCCGTGTGTATTCCCCCCTTCGGTTTCGTCTTTTGCCCCCCCCTTGCTGCTGTCCCCTTTGTTTTTCTGCCTGGAAGGTCCTTGAAGAAACCATTGTCCAGTCTACGGGGGTGGCAGAGACACTTGTGAGCCAGGCTCTTGCACCTCTGACAGCCAAGGGTAGCATCCTGGCCTACAGGAGCAATGGTATGATGGGGGCCGGGTGCTCAGGGCAGCTCGACAGGATGGGGAGGGTTTCTGAGGTGTCCATATTTTAGGGCTCCTCTGTGTGAGTGAGGAGAGTGTGAAGAGCCGGCCGGGGAAGGTGCTCGCGCTACTCCCCAGACAAACCTATCTGAATGTGGAGGAAGACGAGGGGCGGACAATGGAGAAGAAGAGGAACCTCATCCTGTGCCTCATCACTCGCATCATGAAAGTGGAGAAGGAGCTGCACATCGACAACCTGGTGTTCAGGGTAAGGGGACCCTATGACAGGTCCCTGCACAGTCTGACATTGTTCCATCAGCAGTGAGAGTCTGGTTGGCAGGGACACACCCCTTTGACAATTGGATTGGGAACACCCAGGTGACAGATTGTTATACATTTCTAGGAGGAGTAACAGAGGAACAGAACAAGTTATAAGAGAATTGTTATCTAACAATCAGAGTTAGAGCAGTTCTTATCTCCTGCTTGTGTACACAAGCTTCCCTGGGTTAGCAGCCACCTCTCTCTGCCCCAGTGGTGGTCCCATTACTGGGATGGACCAGAGACTTGTGCTGCTGGCAGGGCTGCAGTCACACTGTTATCTTTGGATGTAAATACATAGATAACTGTTCGCCTTGGCAGCAGATACAGTTCTCTTTGTCACCTTCAGACTTCCATCAGTAATGTCCCTCTAACAGGCACAGCTAGGAACAGGAACTGGCGGAGCTGAAATGTCAGTATGTGCTATATAACCACCACAGAGACACAGGAAGTGCAAGCCTGAAGCTGTAGAGCTACCCACACAATGAACAGGAAGTGTGAGCCTGAAGCTGTAGAACCACCCACAGCTTGAGCAGTAAGTGGGAGCTTGAAGCTGTAGAACCACCCACAGCCAAAGAAGGAAGTGGAAGCCTGAAACTTTAGACCTGCCCACAGCCTGAGCAGGAAGTGGGAGCCTGAAGTTGTAGACCCGCCCACAGCCTGAACAGGAAGTGGGAGCGTGAAACTGTAGAACCACCCACAGCCTGAACAGGAAGTGGGAGCCTACAGCTAGAGACCCGCCTAAAGCCTGAGCAGCAAGTGTAAGCCTGAAACTGTAGAACCACCCACAGCCTGAGCAGGAAGTGGGAGTGTGAAGCTGTAGACCCGCCCACAGCCTGAACAGGAAGTGGGAGCGTGAAGCTGCAGAGCCATCCACAGCCTGAAAAGGAAGTGGGAGCCTACAGATAGAGACCCGCCTAAAGCCTGAGCAGCAAGTGTAAACCTGAAACTGTAGAACCACCCACAGCCTGAGCAGGAAGTGGGAGCCTGAAGCTGTTGAACCACCCACAGCCTGAGCAGGAAGTGGGAGCGTGAAGCTGCAGAGCCAGCCACAGCCTGAACAGGTAGGGGGAGCAGTGTCCGGAAATCCCTTTAAGCTCTTCTCTCTCTTCAGGTCATTGAATCGTGCCAGAAGTTAGATTTTGGGAAGAGCCTGAAGTTCCTGAGCTTCAGCTGCAGCCACGCGGACGTCCTGTCCTGCATCATATACCTCATCAGCCAGGGCTATGCCCGGCGTAGCGACGAGAGCCCCCACATTATCGAGTACCTGTCCCCGGAGCCGTCCACCCCACAGAGAGGCAAGGCCCACGTCAGCTTCCAGAGCTCGGACAAGAAGAAGGCGACAGCCGGCAAGCCCCCCAGGTAGGAGTTGGCTATTCATGACCTCGCCGGCCGGAGGGTCGGGGGTCACTCAGGGTCGGGGGTCACTCAGGCTCTTGCTGTCTTGTTGCAGTTGCTTTGGAGCGGTGGAGCAGGCCGTGCTGGAGTCCGTCCTGCTGCCCATGGGACGCACCCTCAGCCAGGAGGATGCCTGGGCCCTCATGTGCCAGATGGTGGAGCAGGTGTCGGAGACCCTGAGTGTGGCCCCCGACGTGGGCCAGCACCTGCTCATTCACTGTAAGTGGAACACGGACCAGCTGCTGCAGCGCTACACTGAGGACCCCGAGGCCCTACTCATTGCGTCCGGCCTGGCGGTGCTGGAGCCGCAGGAGCCCGAGAGCCCGCAGCCCACGTGCCCGGTGTGTGTGAGCCCGCTCAGTCCTCTCGACAAGCCGCCGTCTCTGTGCTGCAAGCATTACTGCTGCAAGGTAGGTCCCGAGGGGCCCGACCTGACACGCCGCAGGGCCGCCCCGACATGACACGCCGCAGGGCCGCCCCCCGCTACGACACGCCGCAGGGCCGCCCCCCGCTACGACACGGCGCAGGGCCGCCCCCCGCTACGACACGGCGCAGGGCCGCCCCCCGCTACGGCACGCCGCAGGGCCGCCCCCATTTTGTTAACACATTAGTGACGAGATATACAGACAGCTTTTACATGCTGCATTACATAGGTATGTGCCTACTATATGTATATGTGAGGTATATACTAACTAATACATTAAAATGGAGACACAAAGGATCACACATATATAAAACCTTTGTTCCCATCCACAACAGTTCCCCCCCTTGAAATTTGCCTCAAATTTTCCCATCCTTTTTCCTGCCTTTTAAGCGGGGGGTCTCCCCCAAATTGGGGGCCCCCCGAAAAAATTTGGGGGTCCCCCCTCCTTTTTGAATTTTTTTGAGGCTTGGGGCAGGGGGGTGTTTTTTCCGGGAATCTCCAAAGGCTCCAGGAAAAGTTTTCCCCTATCGGGGCCAGGTTTTCAGCTAAAGGTTTGGCCCCTTTCCTATGGGCCAGGCTAAAAGAAAAGGGAGGGGGCCCCCCTCCCCTGTTTCCCAAAAAAGGGGCACCAGCAAAGGGTTGGGGTCTTCCTCCTTTTGGGAAATTCCCTCCCAAAACCCAAAACCCAGAAGAAAGGGGAGGGGTCTTCCTGATTTTTTTCCGGGATACACCCCAAGGGCCTTCCCTTTCCCGTTTTCTGGGAAAAAACAGGGTTTTTGGGCCCTCCTTTTCCAGCAACACCAGTGGGGCCCCCTTTTTTTCTCCCGGGTACACAGAGGTTGCCCCTCCTGATCTGCCGGGCTACAGCAGGGGTTTCTCCTCCTGATCTGCCAGGCTACAGCAGAGGGGGGCCCTCCTGTCTGCCAGGTACGCAGATTTTTCCCCTCCTGACTGCCAGCTACAGCAGAGGTTGGGCCCCCTAAATTGGGGCCCGGCTACAGCAAGGTTGGCCCTCCGACGGGGCACGGGCAGAGGTTTGTCTCCTCCGATCTGCCAGGCCAGAAGTTGTCCCCTCCGATCGCCAGCCTCCACAGGGGTTTGTCCCCTCCTGTCTGCCAGGCTACAGCAAGGGGGGGCCCCCTCCTGATCTGCAGGACAGCAGAGTTTGGCCCCCCGATCTGCCGGCTACAGCAGAGGTTGCCCTCCTGATCGCCAGCTACAGCAAATTTGGGCCCTCCGATCTGCCAGGCTACAGCAGAGGTTTGGGGCCCCCCCCCTGGGGGAACGCCAGGGCTACAGCAAGGTTGCCCCCCTGATTCCGGGTACACAAGGTTGTTCCCCCCGACTGCCAGCTACAGCAGAGGTTGCCCCCCTGACCTCCCCGGCTACAGCAGAGGTTGTCTCCTCCTGATCTGCAGGCACACAGAGGTTGTCTCCCGATCTGCCAGGCTACAGCAGGGGTTGTCTCCCCCCGATTGCCGGGCTACAGCGGGGTTTGTCCCCTCCTAAATTGCCAGGCTACGCAAGGTTTCCCTCCTGATCTCCCAGGCACAGAGGGGTTGGGGGCCCTCCTTTTTGCCAGGCTACAGAGAGGTTGTCTCCTCCATCTCCAGGCTACAGCAGGGGTTGGGCCCTCCTGATCCCCCAGCTACAGCAGAGGTTTGTCTCCTCCTGATCTGCCAGGCACAGCAGGGTTTGGGGCCCTCCTGATCTCCCAGGCTACAGAAGGGGGGCCCTCCTGCTGCCAGCTACAGCAGAGGTTGTCTCCTCCGATCTGCCAGGCTACGCAGAGGTTGGGCCCCCCTGATTCCAGGTTTCGCAGAGGTTTCTCCTCCTGATCTCCGGTTACAGAGAGGTTGCCCCCCTTTTGCCGGGCTACAGAGAGGTTTGGGGCCCCCCCCTTGATCTCCCGGGCTACAGCAAGGGGGGCCTCCGATTCCCAGGCTACGGAAGGCGGGCCCCCCTTCGCCAGGTCCAGCAGGGGTTGTCTCCCCCTTTTGGGGCCAGGCTACGAAAGGGGTTCCCCCCTGTCCCACTACAGCAGGGTGTCTCCTCCTGATCTGCCGGGCTACAGCGGGGTTTCTCCCCGTTCCCCAGGCTACAGCAAAATTTTGGGCCCCCTGATTCCGGGCTACGCAGGGTTGCCCTCCTCCTGTTTCCAGGCACAGCAGAGTTGGGCCCCTCCTGATTGCCAGGTACAGCAGATTTTTGGCCCCTCCTGATCTGCCAGGCTAAGCAGGGTTGTCTCCTCCGATCGCCAGGCTACAGCAGGGGGGGCCCTCCGATCTGCCAGGCTACAGCAGGGGTTGGGGCCCCCTGATCTGCAGGTCCCAAAAGGGTTTGGGCCCCCCTATTGCAGGCTACAGCAATTGGGTCTCCTCCTGACTGCCGGCTCCAGCAAGGTTTTTGTTCCCCTGACCCCCAGGCTCCAGCAGAGGTTGTCCCCTCCTGTTGCCGGCTCGCAAGGTTTGCCCTCCTGACTCCAGGAACGCAGAGGTTGGGGCCCCCTGTCTGCGGGCTACAGAGGGGTTGGCCCTCCTGATCTCCAGCCAGCAAGTTGGGGCCCCCTGACTGCCGGCTGCAAGGTTGTCTCCCCCCTGACCCCCAGGCTAAGCAAGGGCCCTCCTGACTGCCGGGCTCACGGGGGTTGTTCCTCCTGTCTGCCAGGCTACGAAAGAGGTTGTCTCCCCTGATCTGCCAGGCTACAGCGGGGTTTTTCCCTCCTGACCCGGGCTACGCAGAGGTTTGTCTCCCCCGATCGCCGGGCACAGCGGGGTTGGGCCCCCTGATCTCCCAGGCTACACAAGGTTGTTCCTCCAACTCCCCGGTACAGCAGGGGTTGTCTCCCCCTGATCTGCCAGGCCCTGTAGTGGTCTCGGGTGTTTTTTACAAATCTCTGCGGGGTTGTAATTATGAATTTAATCCAATCTACATTCTACAGTGATTATCGGTAGCAGAGACTCAAACCTAGCAGCCACTTGGTGTCTTACCTTAAACTCATCAGGCACTCCCCTTGGGACTACACTTGGAGGTCAAAGCTGCCCTTTAGGGTGACTCCCCTCCTGCTCCTGGCTTTCACCTGGTATTCCCTGTTCTTGACAGGTTCCTTTTTTTTTTTTTTTAGCCAAGGCAGTCTGTGGTCTGTATCCCAGTAATAGCAAGAGCGTCCTGTTGGTTTTGGGAAGGGTATTTTTTACCTCTATCCCAGCCAAAGGATTAAATCTGCCGAGTATATCATGAAGGACAAGATAGCATTAAATGGACCAATACTGCAACCCCCCACATTTTTTTAAACCCCTGTTTGTTGAGTAAATAATGGACACTGCCATCTGTTTGAGAATCACAGATCGTGCACAATCTTAGTAAGGTCTCTTCTTCCCACCTTCCATCCTGCTCCCATTCCCCACCTTTGACCCTTATTAGTTTTCCCCATTTATGTTAAAATTTTTATATTACTCTTTGTAAAAACCCTTTAAAAAATCCCTTGTTTTGGTCAGTTACTAAGGCACCCCAAAACCAAGCAGTTTTTACATTTGGCACCCCCCAATGGGACAAATTTGGGTTAAATTTCAATATCTCATTTTTTGGGCCTTTTCCCTGCGACACTTAAACAGCGCTTGATAGGCCTTTAATGAGATACTGAATAATCCAATTTTTCCCATCTGGGGGGCCAAAAGTAGAATCTGCTTGGTTTTTGGGGGGCCCTTTTAACGACCAAAAACAACTGGTCTTTAAAGGGTTTATTACAAAGATAATATAAAAATAATACATAAATAGGGGAAAATAAATAGGATCAGAAAGGGTGGGGAATGGGACGGATGGAAGGTGGGGGAAGAAAAGACCTTTCTAAGTTGTGCAGATCTTTATACCAAAACAACACACCCACACTCCCTAGCCCCACCCCGGAACACCCCAAGAACCCGTTTTCCAATCAGCTCTTTTTATACATCTATGGAAAATTTTTGCAGGCCCGCGTCTTCCCCTAGATGTCCTAGTAGACCGGGTCAACGCCCCGCTGAAAAGTCATTGGGTTCAGAGCCCCCCGGGCCCAATTGAATCATCAATCACCTGCCCTGAAGGGGGGGGTGATGGTACAAACCCTTAAAACTTTTCCCTGGATTTCAAACAGATGGGAATGTCCATTATTTTCTCAAAAAACAGGATTTACAAAATGTGAGGGGTTGCAGATTGTTCCATTTAGATGCTATCTTGTCCTTATGATTAAACCCCGGGGACTTTTAAACCTTTGGCTGGGCATAATGTAAAATATCCATTCCAAATCAACGGTCCCAGTACTCATCCTCACACACAAAAATATGCAGGTGCAGCAGAAGATCCCCAGTAAAGTTAACTGTATGGGAAGCTCGGGGGCAACTAGTAAATCACAAAAAAACAAAAGGAAAATTTTGGGGCCCCGGGGCACTGGATGATTATACAAAAAAGTGACCGTCCCTCTCCCTTTGCAAGGCCCCGAGGGGTTTTTTCCCAAAGGTTTTAAACAACATAGTACTTAATCTTTAAACACATCGCTTCACTCTGGGGGGAGAGCGATCTTACGGTGAACTGGATCCCCGGTTGGGGGTTTCCGCCACCTTTACGGTTGGTCGTGGTCAGAGGACTTGGCGGCCCTCAAAAACCGGCCCAAAGTCTTACGCACAAAATCTTCATGTAACCCATCCCAGGCTGTAGCTCTGGAAGGAAGAGAAAACTCTGAAAGCATTATTGACAACTCTTAAACCATTTCGTCAATAAAGGTCATAGCATCGTTTTGAGCTACAAATGCTGAGGGAAAATGCACCTAACCTGGGGGCACTGCCAAACAGGATCTCATAGGGCGAGAGAGCTAACTGTCCCCGGGGCATGTGCCTGACACTAAACAAAGCTATGGGCAGGATGTCTGGCCAGTGCATGCCAACTTCTCTTGCTGCTTTGAGCATCCTGGACTTCAAGGTTCCATTCATTCTCTCTACTTTCCCACGGCTCTGCGGATGGTACGGGGTGTGCAGAGCTAGAGTACTTCCCAATGCTGTCTATACTTCCTTTATCAGAGTGGCTGTGAACGCTGGTCCCTGGTCACTCTCAATCACTTCTGGAACGCCGTATCGGCATACAACTTCTGTCAGAAGCTCCTTGGCCGTTGTCTTTGCTGTGATATCTGCCACGGGGAACGCTTCTGGCCATCCTTCATAAATGCTTACTGCAGTATTAAACCATGATTCAGCTGCTTGAAGTAAACCTAAATCCTTCAATCTACCTCGTTTCTCTACAATACATCTTCTCCACACTTCAGGCTGAAGCCTGCCAGACGGAGCCAAGTCAGCCACTTTCATCAGATCCTTCATTCTATGTGTTTCACTTACACCTTGTCTTTCTAAGACTAGCCTTTCAGCTGTCTTCTCCTCACTGTATCTTGAGCCTTGCTGTCCCATCTCTGCACTTACTGTTTCTTATCAACACAATGAGACTCAGATCTAACGTTCTTAGTTCCCTCTAAAACCAGCAGATGGCGCTGTACACCAACCTAAACTCGCATACCAAAACTGTGTAACTTCTTTGTTCCAAAACCAACTATTTACAGCTGCAGGACACACAAGACAAACTCGTATCAAATATTAGAGAAACCAACTTCAGATAAGCTGTCCAGCCTTCCTCTGCACCAAGGAAAAGCTTGATTTCATGACTCCACCATCAAATAATTCTCTTTAATCAAAATATTTTTGTTTTTTTCAAGCCAACCGAACATTCTCTCACTTCCCCTCGAAGAGACTCAAAACTACCTCCTTTTATCAGATGGGGTAATTCTCATAAATCACAGAGCGCCTATCGGCTTTCCACTCTGCGTCTCAGCTGACTTAACACCTTGCTTTCCCAGCTTTGCTTTCAATCAGTTTCAAAACATTCAATACACATAAAACAGAAAATAGCCCACAAGGAGTTAATTTGACAGGTCATAGGTTCAATAGCATGGGCCGACTCGTTACCTGTCAGCGTGACCTAACAATTAACCGAAGAACATACTACAGCACCCACTAGGCAATCGATCTGCTCTGGATAAGCAAAGTATAAACTTTACTTACCCGGACAGATGTTCAGAAGAGTGACGCCGCCTTATCCCTCGTCTGTGTCTGCCAGTAGAAGCTGCACCAGTTCACTTTTCGGTTAATAAATCAGATCAAAGCCCATGTCCCACGTTGGGTGCCATCTGAAATGGAAGTAGCCTCAAAGGGGCTATTCTGTCCTTGTGGGGGTCCAAATTAGCTTAAAAATAACAAAAGGTGCACCGAGACAGAGATTACAACATGCCTTGATGATGTAAAAACACTTTCTGCCTTTATACACAAAATGGCAGCTTTTTTATACTTTTGCAAATTAGTAGATAAGAAGCATCACATGTACCTGGCTGTGAGGGTCTATGGTACATCCTTATCTACAGACCACGCTTCACAGCTCAGGGTGTAACTAGAGCAGAAGAGCCATCTTGGATTTCACGACGATCTCTACAAACTACTACAGGCGGCCATTTTGTTAACACATTAGTGACGAGATATACAGACAGCTTTTACATGCTGTAGTACATAGGTATGTGCCATATATATATATATATATATATATATATATATATATATATATATATGGTATATACTAGCTGTGACAGACCGACAGAAAGCAGTTGCATGTTTCTGCTAGTAAGTGGAGCTGTACAGAAGATCCACAAGCAACACGCCACCAAGGGTACCTGGCCTTGGTGGGATAAGAGCCATCCATTTATGCTGTCAGTCACAGTATGCGGTTGGCAGCCGTCTATATCCATTTCTGGGTCGGCTCTTATTGGGAGTAGGCAATGTGTTGGGTGGGTGTCTACTCCCCGTGTTCCAGAGCAGGTTTTTGGCATGGCCCTGGAGGCCTACAAAAGCCTGCTGCTCCAGGTAATCAGGGGGCGTGGTCTGCTATTTGGAGTGGAGCAGCAGAGGAGCCAAGGAGAAGGGCTCTGGCCCCCAGGCTGGTAGTGTGACAGTAGGAGTACTGTGGCTTTGGTGGTCCTGTGTGGTAGACACAGATCACTGGATAGTGAGGGACTCACTGTATGTGTTTAGGTAGTGGCTAGACGGCCGAGGTTTTGTTTTTGTTTTGTTGCTGTATGTTTATCTGGTGCCTGAATAAAACTGGCTGCGGCCAGTATAAAACTGACGCCTTAGATTGAAGTCAATTTGTGCCATTCCGCTTACCAAAGCGGCGATCCGCTGAGCTGAAAACCCCCTGAGACTGTCCAAGATGGCGGCCGGACAAGTATGAGTCTTACATAACTAATACATTAAAATAGAGACACAAAGGATCACACATATATATAACCTTTGTTCCCATCCACAACATTATTACACGCCGCAGGGCCGCCCCCACCATTATACGCCGCAGGGCCGCCCCCACCATTATACGCCGCAGGGCCGCCCCCACCATTATACGCCGCAGGGCCGCCCCCACCATTATACGCCGCAGGGCCGCCCCCACTATGACACGCCGCAGGGCCGCCCCCACTATGACACGCCGCAGGGCCGCCCCCACTATTACACGCCGCAGGGCCGCCCCCACTATGACACGCCGCAGGGCCGCCCCCACTATGACGCCGCAGGGCCGCCCCCACCATTATATGCCGCAGGCCGCCCCAACGATGACACGCCGCAGGGCCGCCCCCACCTTTATATGCCGCAGGGCCGCCCCCACCATGACACGCCGCAGGGCCGCCCCCACTATTGACACGCCGCAGGGCCGCCCCCACCATCATACTCTGCAGGGCCGCCCCCACCATTACACGCCGCAGGGCCGCCCCCACTATGACACGGCGCAGGGCCGCCTCCACTATGACACGCCGCAGGGCCGCCCCCACCATTATATGCCGCAGGGCCGCCCCCACTATGACACGCCGCAGGGCCGCCCCCACTATGACACGCCGCAGGGCCGCCCCCACTATGACACGCCGCAGAGCCGCCCCCACTATGACACGCCGCAGGGCCGCCCCCCTCGACACGCCGCAGGCCGCCCCCACTATGACACGCGCAGGGCCGCCCCCACTATGACGCCCGCAGGCCGCCCCCACCCATTATATGCCGCAGGGCCGCCCCCACTATGACATTATACGCCGCAGGGCCGACCCCACTATGACACACCGCAGGGCAGCCACCACTATGACACCGCCGGGCGACCCCCACCATCATACGCCGCAGGGCCGCCCCCACTATGACACGCCGCAGGGCCGCCCCCACCATTACACGCCGCAGGGCCGCCCCCACTATGACACGCCGCAGGGCCGCCCCCACTATGACACGCCGCAGGGCCGCCCCCACTATGACACGCCGCAGGGCCGCCCCCACCATTATAAGCCGCAGGGCCGCCCCCACAATCACACGCCGCAGGGCCGCCCCCACTATGACACGCCGCAGGGCCGCCCCCACCATCATACTCTGCAGGGCCGCCCCCACCATTATACGCCGCAGGGCCGCCCCCACTATGACACGGCGCAGGGCCGCCTCCACTATGACACGCCGCAGGGCCGCCCCCACCATTATACGCCGCAGGGCCGCCCCCACTATGAACACGCCGCAGGGCCGCCCCCACTATGAAACGCCGCAGGGCCGCCCCCACCATTAGACGCCGCAGGGCCGCCCCCACTTTGACCCCCCCCAGGGGCGCCCCCTCCATTAGACGCCGCCGGGCCTCCCCCACTATGATACGCCGCAGGGGCGCCCCCACTATGACACGCCGCAGGGCCGCCCCCACTATGACACGCCGCAGGGCCGCCCCCACTATGACACGCCGCAGGGCCGCCCCCACTATGACACGCCGCAGGGCCGCCCCCACTATGACGCCGCAGGGCCGCCCCCACTATGACACGCCGCAGGGCCGCCCCCACTATGACACGCCGCAGGGCTGCCCCCACTATGACGCCGCAGGGCCACCCCCACCATCATACGCCGCAGGGCCGCCCCCACTATGACACGCCGCAGGGCCGCCCCACCATTACACGCCGCATGGGCCGCCCCACTATGACACGCCGCAGGGCCGCCCCACTATGACACGCCGCAGGGCCGCCCCCACGATGAAACCCCGCAGCGCCGCCCCACTATGACACGCCGCAGGGCTGCCCCACTATGACGCCGCAGGGCCACCCCACCATCATACCCGCAGGGCCGCCCCCACTATGACACGCCGCAGGGCCGCCCCCACCATTTTACACGCCGCGGGGCCCCCCCCCACTATGACACGCCGCAGGGCCCCCCCCCACTATGACACGCCGCAGGGCCGCCCCACTATGACACGCCACAGGCCGCCCCCACTATGACACGCCGCAGGGCCGCCCCCACTATGACACGCCGCAGGCCCGCCCCACTATGACACGCCGCAGGGCCGCCCCCACATGACACGCCGCAGGGCCGCCCCCACTATGACACGCCGCAGGGCCGCCCCCACCATTATATGCCGCAGGGCCGCCCCCACTATGACACGCCGCAGGGCCGCCCCCACCATTATATGCCGCAAGGCCGCCCCCACTATGACACGCCGCAGGGCCGCCCCCACCATCATACTCTGCAGGGCCGCCCCCACCATCATACTCTGCAGGGCCGCCCCCACCATTATACGCCGCAGGGCCGCCCCCACTATGACACGCCGCAGGGCCGCCCCCACTATGACACGCCGCAGGGCCGCCCACACCATTATACGCCGCAGGGCCCCCCCACTATGACACGCCGCAGGGCCGCCCCCACCATTACACGCCGCAGGGCTGCCCCCACTATGAAAACGCCGCAGGGCCGCCCCCACTATGACACGCCGCAGGGGCCCCCCCACTATGACACGCCGCAGGGCCGCCCCACTATGACACCCGCAGGGCCGCCCCCACATGACACGCCCAGGGCCGCCCCCACCATCATACGCCGCAGGGCCCCCCCCAATATGACACCCGCAGGGCCGCCCCCACCATTACAAAGCCGCAGGGCCGCCCCCACTATGACACGCCGCAGGGCCGCCCCCACCATGACACGCCGCAGGGCCGCCCCCACCATGACACGCCGCAGGTCCGCCCCCACCATGACACGCCGCAGGGCCGCCCCCACCATTATACGCCGCAGGGCCGCCCCCACCATTAAACGCCGCAGGGCCGCCCCCACCATGACACGCCGCAGGGCCGCCCCCACCATGACACGCCGCAGGGCCGCCCCCACCATTACACGCCGCAGGGCCGCCCCCACCATTACACGCCGCAGGGCCGCCCCACCATGACACGCCGCAGGGCCGCCCCCACCATGACACGCCGCAGGGCCGCCCCCACCATGACACGCCGCAGGGCCGCCCCCACCATGACACGCCGCAGGGCCGCCCCCCCGCAAAGACACGACGCAGGGCCGCCCCCACCTGACACGCCGCAGGGCCGCCCCCCACCATTACACGCCGCAGGGCCGCCCCCACCATTACACGCCGCAGGCCGCCCCCACCATTACACGCCGCAGGGCCGCCCCCCACCATTATACGCCGCAGGCCGCCCCCACCAATTATACGCCGCAGGCCGCCCCCACCATTATACCCGCAGGGCCGCCCCACTATGACACGCCGCAGGGCCGCCCCCACTATGACAAAGCCCCAGGGCCGCCCCCCACCATTATATGCCGCAGGGCCGCCCCCCACCATGACACCCGCAGGGCCGCCCCCACTATGACGCCGCAGGGCCCCCCCACTATGACACGCCGCAGGGGGCCCCCCCCACTATGACACGCCGCAGGGCCGCCCCCACTATGACACGCCGCAGGGCCGCCCCCACCATCATACTCTGCAGGGCCGCCCCCACTATGACACGCCGCAGGGCCCTGTGCCGTTGCCTTTACTCTGTTGACCATTTCACTACAGTCCCCTCGTGGCCTGAGGAATTGGGGTTCGACTCTCACAAAGAGTGTGCATGGGGGAGCAGGTCACATGATCGGTATATACAGATGGGGGGGTCACATGATCGGTATATACAGATGGGGGGGTCACATGATCGGTATATACAGGTGGGGTCACATGATCGGTAATATACAGATGGGGGGGTCACGTGATCGGTATATACAGATGGGGGGGTCACGTGATCGGTATATACAGATGGGGGGGTCACGTGATCGGTAGATACGATGGGGGGGTCACGTGATCGGCATATACAGATGGGGTCACGTGATCGGTATATACAGATGGGGGGGTCACGTGATCGGTATATACAGATGGGGGGTCACGTGATCAGTATATACAGATGGGGGGGTCACGTGATCGGTATATACAGATGGGGGGGACACGTGATCGGTATATACAGATGGGGGGACACGTGATCGGTATATACAGATGGGGTCATGTGATCGGTATATACAGATGGGGGGTCACGTGATTGGTATATACAGATGGGGGGACACGTGATTGGTATATACAGATGGGGGGGACACGTGATCGGTATATACAGATGGGGGGGACACGTGATCGGTAATATACAGATGGGGGGGGACACGTGATCGGTATATACAGATGGGGGGTCACGTGATCAGTATATACAGATGGGTGGACACGTGATCGGTATATACAGATGGGGGGGGGTCACGTGATCGGTATATACAGATGGGGGGGGTCACGTGATCGCTATATACAGATGGGGGGGACACGTGATCGGTATAATACAGATGGGGGGTCACGTGATCGGTATATACAGATGGGGGGGTCACGTGATCGGTATATACAGATGGGGGGGTCACGTGATCGGTATATACAGATGGGGGGGGACACGTGATCGGTATATACAGATGGGGGGGGACACGTGATCGGTATATACAGATGGGAGGACACATGATCGGTATATACAGATGGGGGGGACACGTGATCGGTATATACAGATGTGGGGTCACGTGATCAGTATATACAGATTTGGGGGGACACGTGATCAGGTATACCAGATGGGGGGGGGTTCCCCGTGATCGGGATATACAAAGGGGGGGGACACGTGATCGGTATATACAGATGGAGACACCCTGTCGGTATATACAGATGGGGGGGACACTGATCGGTATATACAGATGGGGGTCCACGTGATCAGTATATACAGATGGGGGGGTCAAAGTGATCGGGATATACAAGGGTGTGGGGGGGCACGTGATCGGTATAAACAGATGGGGGGGGGCACCTGATCGGTATATACAATGGGGGTTCACGTTTATCCGGTATAAACAATGGGGGGGACAAAAGTGAAACGGTTTTATACAAAAAGGGTGGGGGGGTAAAACCGGGGGAAAAAAAACTTTTTTTTATAATTAAACAATTTTTGGGGGTTTCTGTTGAAACCCCCTATATAATCGTTTCCTTCCTTTTTGTTTCAGAGCGCTGGGAAAGAATACTCCCCCCGGGGCCCCCCTTCCGAACCCCCCCCCCATCCCGGGGCCCCGCCCCCCCGATTGCCCCCATTTCCCCCCCAAGGGCCCTGGAACCCCCCCCCACTGGACCCCCTCAATCCTTTAAATTTTATTCAAACAAGGCCCCCTTCCCCGACCGCCCCCCCCCCCGTACCCTTTTTCCTTTCCCCAAACAAACCCCTCCAATCATTTTTCCTTTCCCGGATCCACCCTGCTTTCCCCCCCCGTTATCCTTTTCCCCTTTTAACCCCCCCCTCCCCCCCAAACCCCCCTAACCCCCCAAAAAAAAAAGCCCCTCTTGGGCCCACCCCCGGGCCCCCCCCCTTTTCCCCAAAACCCCCCCCCTCTCCCCTCTTTCTCCAAACCCCCTCCCCAATTTCCCTCTCTAAACCCCCCCACACCTCCCCCCCTCCTAACCCCCCACACACCCCCCTGGCCCCCCCTTTTCCACCCCTCTTTTCCCCCCGTTCTCCTCTCCACCCCCCTCCCCTTCGGCCCTCTCTTCCCCTCCCCCTCTCCCCCCCCCCCCCCCCCCCCCCCTTTCTTGGCCCCTCTCAACCACCCCCTTCTCCCCCCTCCCTCCTTCCCCCCCCCCCCGCTTTACACCCTCTTGCCCTCCTCTCTCTCTTCCCCCCCGTCCCCAAAACCTCTCTCCCCCCCTCCCCTCTCCCTCTCTCCCCCCCCCGTCTCCACACCTCTCTGGCCCCTCCCTCCCCCTCGCCCCCCCCCTTCCAAAACACCCCTCTTTGGGCCCTTTTCTCTCACCCCCCTCTTTCCCCCTCTTTTTGGGCCCCCCTCTCTCCTCTCCCCCCTTCCCCCCCCTCTCGGCCCCCTCCCCCCCCCCCGCCCCCCCCCTCCCCCTTCCCTCCCCCCCCTCTCCCTCCCCCTCCCCTCCGTCCACAACCCCCCCCCCTTGGGGCCCTCATCTCTCTCTTTTCCCCCCCTCCCACACCCTCTCTGGGCCCTCTCTTCTCTCTCAACCCCCTCTCACCCCCCCTCCCCGGGCCCCCCCCTCCCCCTTCCCCCCCTTTTCACGCTCCCCTCCTTTTTACACCTTTCTTTCCCCTTTCCCCCCTCTCCTTCTCCTCTCCTTTTTCTCCTTCCACCCCCGCTCCAAAAACCCCCCTCTGGGCCCCCTCCCCTCCTCATTTGCCCCCCCCTCTACCCCCCACCCCCCCCTCCCCCTGGGCCCCCCTCCCCCTCTTTTCCCCCCCCCATTTTCCAACCCTCCTCTCCCCCCCTCCTCTTCCCCCCTTTACCCCCTTCTCCAAAAAACCTCTCTCCCCCCTCTTTTCTTTAAAAATTCCCCCCCCCCCCAAAAACCCTCTCCAACCGGCCCCTCTTTTCTCCCCCCCTCCCTTCGCCCCCCTTCCCTCCACACCCCCCCCCCTCCCTCTCTCTCCCCTCCCTTAAACCCCCCCCCCCCCACCCCCCTCTCCCCGGCCCCCCCCCCTCTCCCCCCTTTTTCCCCCCCCTCTCCCCCCCGGGCTCACAAAAACCCCTCCCCCCCCACCCCCTTTTTTTCCTTAACCCCTCCCCCACACCCCCACCCGGCCCTCCCTCTCTTTACCCCCCCGGTCCCCCCTCCCCCTTTCCCTTCCCCTCCCCCCTTTCCAAACCCCTCCCCCCGCCCCCCCCCCCTTATCTCCCCCATCCCCCACACCTCCGGCCCCCCCTCTCCCCCTCTCCCCCCCCATCTCAAAACCCCCTCTGGCCCCCCTCCTCTCTCAGACCCCCCGTTTACACCCCCCCCCCCTCTCTGGCCCTCTCTCCTCTCCCGGCCCCCTCTCACACCCCCTTTCGCCCTCTCTTTCCCCCCCTCCTCCCCCATCTCAAACTTTCTCCCGGGCCCCCCTCTCCTCTCGCCCCCCCCCCCTCACACCCTCTCTGGCTCTCTCTCTCACCCCCGTCTCACACCTCTCTGGCCCTCTCTCTCTCTCTCTCGCCCCGTCTCACACCTCTCTGGCCCTCTCTCTCCTTTTTCCCGCCCCGCTCCCACCTCTCTGGGCCCCCTCTCTCTCGGGCCCCGTTTACACACCTCTCTGGGGCCCCCTCTCTCTCTCCCGGGCCCCTTTTCAAAACCTCTGGCCCTCTCTCTCTCTCTCTCTCACCCCCGTCTCACACCTCTCTGGCCCTCTCTCTCTCTACCCCCCCTCAAACCCTCGGCCCTCCTTCCCCTCCCCTCACCCCCGTTTTCCCCACTTCTCTGGCCCTCTCTCTCTCTCTCTCTCGCCCCATCTCAAACTTCTCTGGCCCTCTCTCTCTCTCGCCCCCCTCAAAACCCTTTTCCTTGGGCCCCCTTCCTCTCCACCCCCCCGTCTCACACCCCCTCTTGGCCCCCCCTCTCTCTCTCCGCCCCTAACCCCACCTCTCTGGCCCCCTCTCTTTTCTCCTCGCCCCCCTCCCCACACCCTCTGGCCCTTCTCTCTCTCCCCCCCGTCCACACCCCTGGCCCTCTCCCCTCTCTCTCGCCCCCCCCGCACCCCTCCCTGGGCCCTCTCTCTCGCTCTCTCTCACCCCCGTCTCACACCTCTCTGGCCCTCTCTCTCTCTCACCCTCTCAAACCTCTCTGGCCCTCTCTCTCTCTCACCCCCGTCTCACACCTCTCTGGCCCTCTCTCTCTCTCGCCCCATCTCAAACTTCTCTGGCCCCTCCCCTCTCTCCGTCGCCCCCCCTCTCACACCCCTCCCCCCTCCGGGCCCTCTCTCTCTCTCGCCCCGTCTCACACCTCTCTGGCCCTCTCTCTCTCTCGCCCCGTCTCACACCTCTCTGGCCCTCTCTCTCTCTCGCCCCGTCTCACACCTCTCTGGCCCTCTCTCTCTCTCGCCCCGTCTCACACCTCTCTGGCCCTCTCCTCCTCTCCCCGCCCCTCCAACCCTCTCTTGGGCCCATCTCTCCTTTTCTCTCCACTTCACCCCCGTCTCCCCACCTCTCTTTCCCTCTCTCAAACCCCTCCCCCTCAACCCCCGTTCACACACCTCTCTGGCCCTCTCTCTCTCCCCCCCCTCCCCACACCTCTCTCGCGCTCTCTCTCTCTCACCCCCGTCTCACACCTCTCTGGCCCCCCTGGCCCTCCTCTCACCCCCGTCTCGCACCTCTCTGGGCCCCCTCCTCCCCTCTTCACCCCCCGTCTTTAAAACCTCTCTGGCCCCTCTCCCTCACCCCTTTCCCCTCGCTCTTTTCACCCCCTTTTCGCACCCTCTCTGGCCCCTCTCTCTCTCCCCCCGCCCCGCCCCTTCCCCACACCTCTCTGGCCCTCTCTCTCTCTCGCCCCCGTCTCACCCTCTCTGGGGTCCCCTCTCTCGCCCCGTCCAAAACCCTCTTTTGGCCCCCTCCTCCCTCTCGGGCCCCCCCCCCCGTCTCAAAAATCTCTCTGGCCCCCCCTCCCCTCCTTTTTCTCCCATCTCCCCACCTCTCTGGCCCTATTCTCTCCCCTCCCCCCGGCCCCCCCCCCCTTTCCCCACACCTCTCGGCCTCGCTCTCTTTTCCCCTCCCCCCCCTCGCCCCGTCTCACACCTCTCTGGCCCTCTCTCGCTCTCTCACCCCCTTCTCACACCTCTCTGGCCCTCTCGCTCGCCCCGTCCCAAAACCCCTCCCCTCTCTGGCCCTCTCCTCGCTCCTCACCCCCGTCTCACACCTCTCTGGCCCCCCCTCCCCCACCCCCGTCTCACACCTCTCTGTCCCTCTCTATCTCACCCCCGTCTCACACCTCTCTGGCCCTCTCTCTGTCACCCCCGTCTCGCACCTCTCTGGCCCTCTCTTCCTCTATCTCACCCCCGTCTCACACCTCTCTGGCCCTCTCTCTGTCACCCCCTGTCTCACACCTCTCTGGCCCTCTCCTCTATCTCGCCCCCGTCTCGCCCTCTCTCTGTCTCGCCCCCGTCTCGCCCTCTCTCCGCTGTCCCCTCTCGCCCTCTCTCCGCCGCCCCGTCTCGCCCTCTCTCCGCCGCCCCGTCTCGCCCTCTCTCGCCCCTCTCTCGCCCCTCTCTCGCCCCGGGCCCCCCACCCTCTCTTTTCCCCCCTCTCACCCTCTCCCCCGGGCCCCCCTCTCACCCCCTTTCCCCCCCCCTCACCCCCTCTCATCCTTTCGCCCCCCCTCTCACCATTCCCCCCCGCCCCCCGTCCCCAAAACCTTTCTCGCCCCCTCTCACCCTCTCTGGGCCCTCTCCTCCTCTTCTCGCCCCTCGTCCACCCCCTGCCCCCCTCGCCCCCCCCCCCTCGCCCCCCGCACCCCTCTCTGGCCCCCTCTTTCCCCTATCTCCGCCCCCCGTCCCCACCCTCTCTCGGGCCCCCTCTTTCCTCTAAACTCCCCCTGTCTCGCCCTCTCTCTGTCTCGCCCTCTCTCTGTCTCGCCCTCTCTCTGTCTCGCCCTCTTTTCTTTTCGCCCCACTCCCCTTTTCTCGCCCCCTTCTCTTCTCGCCCCTCGTCTCACCCTCTTTTTCCCCCCTCATCTTCCTCTATCTCGCCCCCCCCCTCGCCCTCTCTCTGATCTTTGCCCTCTCGTTTTGTCTCGCCCTCCTCTCCCGTCTCGCCCCCTCCTTGTCTCGCCCCCCTCCTGGCTCCCGCCCCTCACCCCCTTCTCCCCCCCTTCTCTCAGCCCTCCTTTCCCCCCTCCCCTCTGTCTCGCCCTCTCCTCCCCCTCTCCCCGCCCTCTCCCCGCCCTTCTCCCGCCCTCTTTTCTGTCCTCGCCCCCCTTCTGTCTCGCCCCTCTTTCTGTCTCGCCCCTCTTTTCTGTCCCGCCCTCCCCTCCCGTCTCGCCCCTCTCCCTGTCCCGCCCTCCTCGCTCGGCCCCCCCTTTTCTGTCCGCCCTCTCCCCTGTCTCCCCCCCCTTTTCTGGGCTCGCCCTCTTTTCTGCTCCCCCTCTCTCTGTCTCCGGGCCCCCCCTCTGCTGCCCCCTCCCTTTTCTGTCCCCCCCCTCTTGTCTCCCCCCCCGGGCCACCCTCTCTCCCCCCTCTTTTTCCTCAAACTCGCCCTCTCCCCCTCTCTCCCCTCCTTCCTCTATCTCCCCTCTCCTCCTTCCTCGCCCCCCTCTCGGGCCCCTCCGCCCTCCTCTCCGCCCTCCTCCCCTCCCCTCCCCTCTCGCCCCGTCTCGCCCCCGTCCCTCGCCCTGTTTTCGCCCTTTGGGGGGGGGGGGGGGGGTGTCTCGCCCTCCCCTCTGTCTTCCCCTCCCCTTTTGTCTCGCCCTCCTCTCTTTCCCCGGGCCCCCTTCTCGTCTCGCCCTCTCTCTTTCTCGCCCTCTCTCTGTCTCGCCCTCTCTTTTCCCCATCTCGCCCCCCTGTCTCGCCCTCCTTTTCTGTCTCCCCCCCCTCGCCCTCTCCCCCCCCCTCCTTTCCTGCCCTCCTTTTCTCGCCCCATCCTCGCCCTCTCCCCCCTCCTCCCCCTCTCTCTGTCTCCCCCCTCCCTCGTCTCGCCCCTCCTGTCCCGCCCTCACGTCTCGCCCTCCCTCACGTCTCGCCCCTTTTCCCTTTCCTTTTATCTCCCCCCCGCTTCCCCCCTCTTTTCTGGCCTCGCCCTCTCCCCTGTCCCCCGCCCTCTTCGCCCTCCTCCCGCCCTCTTTTCCCCCTCCCCTCCCCCCCTCTCTCCCCTCTCCCCCTCTCCCCCCCTCCCCCTCGCCCTCTCCCCCCCCCTCTTTCTCGCCCTCTCTCTGTCTCGCCCTCTCTCTGTCTCGCCCTCTCTCTTCTGCCCCGTCTCGCCCTCTCTCTGTCTCGCCCCCCCCCGTCCCCCCCCCCTCTCCGCCCTGTCTCTGCCCTGTCTCTTTGTAAAGAAGGCTTTTTTTTGGGGCTTTTTGGGGAGGGTGCTCTAACCTGACGTGGTGCACGAACCCCCAAGGCCGTACCCCTTTTCTTGTGCCGGGGAAAGGGTTTTTGGGGGACGGAAACCCCCCGCCGCCAAGTGCTCCTGGATGGGCCCGTTTCAAACTTTCAGCTCCCCGAGTGAGGGCCCCTTTTTCAGCAAAAAGTTTTTGTCACAGGGTTTGGGGACCCGAAGCAGACTCCCCTCTCCCCCCAGGCTCACTACCCGGCCAGCTGCAGCCACATGTCCCAGTGGATGGACGATGGCGGCTTCTACGAGGGCATGACCCTGGAGGCCCAGAGCAAGCACCTGACCAAGCTCATCTCCAAGCACTGCCCCAGCTGCCAGGCCCCCATCGAGAAGAACGAGGGCTGCCTGCAGTAAGTGCCTCCGCCCTGCCCCCTCCTGCGCCCCGCCCCATCCCTCCCCTCCTGCGCCCCGCCCCATCCCTCCCCTCCTGCGCCCCGCCCCGCCCCCTCCTGCCCCGCCCCTCCTGTGACCCGCCCCTCCTGTGCCCCGTCCCTCCCCTCCCCTCCTGCACCTTGCCCCGCCCCTCCTGTGACCCGCCCCGCCACCTCCTGCACCCTGCCACGCCCCTCCTGTGCTCCGCCCCACCCCCTCCTGTGCCCCGCCCCGTCCCTCCCCTCCTGCACTCTGCCACGCCCCCTCCTGTGCCCCGCCCCGTCCCTCCCCTCCTGCACCCTGCCCCGCCCCCTCATGTGCCCCGCCCCCTCATGTGCCCCGAGCCGCCCCCTCCTGTGCCCCACCCCCTCCTGCGCCCCGAGCCGCCCCCTCCTGCACCCTGCCCCGCGCCGCCCCCTCCTGCACCCTGCCCCGCACCGCCCCCTCCCCGCCCCTGCCCCGCCCCCGCCCGTGCCTGGCCCCTCCTGCACCCTGCCGCCTCCTGTGCCCCGCCCCTCCTGTGCCCCGCCCCGCCCCCTCCTGTGCCCCGCCCCACCCCCTCCTGCGCCCCGCCCTGCCCCCTCCTGCACCCTGCCCCACGCCGCCCCCTCCTGCGCCCTGCCCCCTCCTGCACCCTGCCCCACGCCGCCCCCTCCTGCGCCCTGCCCCGCCCCCTCCTGCGCCCTGCACCCTGCCCCACGCCGCCCCCTCCTGCACCCCCCACGCCGCCCGCCCCTCCTGCACCCTGCCCCCCCCCTCCTGTGCACAGCCCCGCCCCCTCCTGCGCCCTGCACCCTGCCCCACGCCGCCCCCTCCTGCGCCCTGCCCCCTCCTGCACCCTGCCCCGCCCCTCCTGTGACCCGCCCTGCCCCCTCCTGCACCCTGCCCCACCGCCCCCCTCCTGCGCCCTGCCCCCCTCCCCGCTCCTGCGCCCTGCACCCTGCCCCACGCCGCCCCCTCCTGCACCCTGCCCCACGCCGCCCCCACCAGCACCCAGCCCCACGCCGCCCCCTCCTGCGCCCTGCCCCGCCCCCCTCCTGCGCCCTGCACCCCTGCTTCACCGCTCGCCCCTCCGCCTGCGCCCTGCCCCGCCACCTGCGCCCTGCACCCTGCCCCACCGCCGCCCCCTCCTGCGCCCTGCCCTGCCCCGCCCCCTCCTGCGCCCTGACACCCTGCCCCACGCCGCCCCCTCCTGGCGCCCTGCCCCCTCCTGCACCCTGCCCCACGCCGCCCCCTCCTGCGCCCTGCCCCGCCCCCTCCTGCGCCCTGCACCCTGCCCCACGCCGCCCCCTCCTGCACCCTGCCCCACGCCGCCCCCTCCTACGCCCTGCGCCGCCCCGCCCGGCCCCCTACCCCCCCCTGCCCCCTCCCCCCTCCTGCCCCCTGCCTCGCGCCGCCCCACCCTACCTGCCCTGCGCCCTCCTCCGTCCTGCCCGGCCCCCTCCTGCGCCCATGCTGTTCTACCTTCATCGTATTTCTCTCCTGCGCAGTATGACCTGTGCCAAATGTAACCATGGATTCTGTTGGCGCTGCCTGAAGCCCTGGAAGCCGACCCACAAGGATTACTACAACTGCTCGGCTATGGTGAGGGTGGTGCTGCTGTAGGTGGGGGTTGGGGGTGAGGGAGGGCTGCTGTAAAGGGGTCAGTGGTGAGGGTGGTGCTGCGTGTAGGTGTTTGGGGAGTGCGTGAGGGTTGGTGGGGGGGTGCTCGTAGGTGTAGGTGTCAGTGGTGAGGGTGGTGCTGCTGTAGGTGTGTGTCGGTGGAGGTGAGGGTGGTGCTGCTGTAGGTGTGGGTGAGGGTGGTGCTGCTGTAGGTGTGGGTGTCAGTTTGGGGAGGGGTTGCTGTGTTGGGTGTCGTGGTGAGGGGGGGGCTGCTGTTAGGTGTGGTGGTCGGTGAGGGTGGTGCTGCTGAGGTGTGGGGTCAGTGGTGAGGGGGCGCTGCTGTAGGTGTTTTGGGGGCAGGGTGAGGGTGGTGGGTGTAGGTGTGGGTGTCAGTGGTGAGGGTGGTGCTGCTGTAGGTGTGGGAGGCGGTGGTGAGGGTGGTGCTGCTGTAGGGTCTGGGATGGGGTCAGTGGGTGAGGGTGTGAGGGGTGCTGCTGTAGGGTGGGTGTCGGTGGTAGGGTGGTGCTGCTGTAGGTGTGGGTGTCAGTGGTGAGGGTTGGAGCTGCTGTAGGTGGGGTTTAGTGGTGAGGTGGGCTGCTGTAGGTGTAGGGGTCAGTGGTGAGGGTGGTGCTGCGTAGTGTTTTTTGTTTGGGGGTGAGGGTGGCGCTGCTGTAGGGTGTGTGTGGTGAGGGTGGTGCTGCTGTAGGTGTGGGTGTCGGTGGTGAGGGTGGTGCTGTAGGTGTGGGTGTCGGTGGTGAGGGTGGCGCTGCTGTAGGTGTGGGTGTCAGTGGTGAGGGTGGTGCTGCTGTAGGTGTGGGTGTCGGTGGTGAGGGTGGTGCTGCTGTAGGTGTAGGTGTCAGTGGTGAGGGTGGTGCTGTAAAAGGGGGCGGTGGGGGGGTGGCGCTGCTGTAGTGTGGTGGGGGGAGGTTGCGCTGTTGGTGTCAGTGGTGAGGGTGGGCGCTGTGTAGGGTCGGTGGGTAGGGTGGTGCTGCTGTAGGTGTAGGGTCCGTGTGAGGGTGGGTGCTGTAGGTGGTGGGGCAGTGGGGTAGGGTGGTGCTGTGTAGGTGTCAGTGGTGAGGGTGTCGCTGCTGTAGGGGTGGGTGTCAGTGTGAGGGTGTGCTGTAGGTGTTTGGGTGTCAGTGGTGAGGGTGGCTGCTGTAGGTGTAGGTGTCAGGTGGTGGGGTGGTGCTGTAGGTGTGGGTGTCGGTGGGGAGGGTGGGTCGTGAGGGTCGTGTTGAGGGTGGTGCTGTAGGGGTGGGTGTCCGTGGTGCGGGTGGTGCTGCTGTTGTTGTGGGTGTCTGTGGTGTGGGTGGTGCTGCTGTTGTGGTTGGTGTCTGTGGTGAGGGTGGTGCTGCTGTAGGGTTGTGTGGTGAGGGTGGTGCTGCTGTAGGTGTGGGTGTCAGTGGTGAGGGTGGTGCTGCTGTAGGTGTGGGTGTCAGTAGGTGTGGGTGTCGGTGGTGAGGGTGGTGCTGCTGTAGGTGTCAGTGGTGAGGGTGGTGCTGCTGTAGGTGTGGGTGTCAGTGGTGAGGGTGGTGCTGCTGTAGGTGTGGGTGTCGGTGGTGAGGGTGGTGCTGCTGTAGGTGTGGGTGTCAGTGGTGAGGGTGGCGCTGCTGTAGGTGTCAGTGGTGAGGGTGGTGCTGCTGTAGGTGTAGGTGTCGGTGGTGAGGGTGGTGCTGCTGTGGGTGTCAGTGGTGAGGGTGGCGCTGCTGTAGGTGTGGGTGTCGGTGGTGAGGGTGGTGCTGCTGTAGGTGTGGGTGTCAGTGGTGAGGGTGGCGCTGCTGTAGGTGTGGGTGTCGGTGGTGAGGGTGGCGCTGCTGTAGGTGTGGGTGTCAGTGGTGAGGGTGGTGCTGCTGTAGGTGTAGGTGTCAGTGGTGAGGGTGGTGCTGCTGTAGGTGTGGGTGTCAGTGGTGAGGGTGGTGCTGCTGTAGGTTTGTCCTGTGGTGAGGGTTGTGCTGCTGTAGGTGTCAGTGGTGACGGTCGTGCTGCTGTAGGTGTGGGTTGTCTGTCAGTAGTCGCAGGGTGGTGCTGCTGAGGTGTGGGTGTCTGGTGGTGAGGGTGTTTGCGGTTGTAGGTGTTAGGTATGTTATCCGTTGGTGAGTGTGGTGCTTCTGTAAGTTTGTCATAGTATGTGGGTGGCGCTGCTGTAGGTGTGGGTGTCAGTGGTGAGGGTGGTGCTGCTGTAGGTGTGGGTGTCAGTGGTGAGGGTGGTGCTGCTGTAGGTGTGGGTGTCAGTGGTGAGGGTGGTGCTGCTGTAGGTGTAGGTGTCAGTGGTGAGGGTGGTGCTGCTGTAGGTGTGGGTGTCGGTGGTGAGGGTGGCGCTGCTGTAGGTGTGGGTGTCGGTGGTGAGGGTGGCGCTGCTGTGGGTGTCGGTGGTGAGGGTGGTGCTGCTGTAGGTGTCAGTGGTGAGGGTGGTGCTGCTGTAGATGGTTGGAAGGTTTGTCAGTTGGTGCAGGGTGAGCTGCTGTAGGTGTGTGTCAGTAGTGAGGTGGTGTTGCTGTGGGTGTCAGTGGTGTGTGGTGGTGTGCTGTAGGTCTGTGGGTGTTCAGTGGTGAGGGTGGTGTGCTGTAGGTGTGGGTGGTCGAGTGGTGGAGGCTGGTGGTGCTGTAGGTGTGGGTGTCAGTGGTGAGGGTGGTGCTGCTGTAGGTGTCAGTGGTGAGGGTGGTGCTGCTGTAGGTGTAGGTGTCAGTGGTGAGGGTGGTGCTGCTGTAGGTGTAGGTGTCAGTGGTGAGGGTGGTGCTGCTGTAGGTGTGGGTGTCAGTGGTGAGGGTGGTGCTGCTGTAGGTGTCGGTGGTGAGGGTGGTGCTGTAGGTGTAGGTGTCAGTGGTGAGGGTGGTGCTGCTGTGGGTGTCAGTGGTGAGGGTGGTGCTGCTGTAGGTGTGGGTGTCTGTGGTGTTGGTGGTGCTGCTGTAGGTGTAGGTGTCAGTGGTGAGGGTGGTGCTGCTGTAGGTGTGGGTGTCAGTGGTGAGGGTGGTGCTGCTGTAGGTGTGGGTGTCAGTGGTGAGGGTGGTGCTGCTGTAGGTGTAGGTGTCAGTGGTGAGGGTGGCGCTGCTGTAGGTGTAGGTGTCAGTGGTGAGGGTGGTGCTGCTGTAGGTGTGGGTGTCAGTGGTGAGGGTGGTGCTGTAGGTGTAGGTGTCAGTGGTGAGGGTGGTGCTGCTGTAGGTGTAGGTGTCGGTGGTGAGGGTGGTGCTGCTGTAGGTGTGGGTGTCAGTGGTGAGGGTGGTGCTGCTGTAGGTGTGGGTGTCAGTGGTGAGGGTGGTGCTGCTGTAGGTGATGGTGATCAGTGGTTGAGGGGTTCCCCGTGGTGCTGCTTGTTGGTGTAGGCTGTCAGGGGTGAGGGGGGCGCTGCTGTAGGTGTGGGTGTCAGTGGTGAGGGTGGTGCTGCTGTAGGTGTGGGTGTCAGTGGTGAGGGTGGTGCTGCTGTAGGTGTAGGTGTCAGTGGTGAGGGTGGTGCTGCTGTAGGTGTAGGTGTCAGTGGTGAGGGTGGTGCTGCTGTAGGTGTCAGTGGTGAGGGTGGTGCTGCTGTAGGTGTAGGTGTGAGGGGTGGAGCTGCTCGTATGGTGTCAGTGGTGAGGGTGGAGCTGGCTGAGTAGGTGTCAGTGGTGAGGGTGGTGCTGCTGTAGGTGTGGGTGTCAGTGGTGAGGGTGGTGCTGCTGTAGGTGTGGGTGTCAGTGGTGAGGGTGGCGCTGCTGTAGGTGTAGGTGTCAGTGGTGAGGGTGGCGCTGCTGTAGGTGTGGGTGTCAGTGGTGAGGGTGGCGCTGCTGTAGGTGTGGGTGTCAGTGGTGAGGGTGGTGCTGCTGTAGGTGTGGGTGTCAGTGGTGAGGGTGGTGCTGCTGTAGGTGTCAGTGGTGAGGGTGGTGCTGCTGTAGGTGTAGGTGTCAGTGGTGAGGGTGGTGCTGCTGTAGGTGTAGGTGTCAGTGGTGAGGGTGGTGCTGCTGTAGGTGTGGGTGTCAGTGGTGAGGGTGGTGCTGCTGTAGGTGTAGGTGGTGAGGGTGGTGCTGCTGTAGGTGTGGGTGTCAGTGGTGAGGGTGGTGCTGCTGTAGGTGTGGGTGTCAGTGGTGAGGGTGGTGCTGCTGTAGGTGTCAGTGGTGAGGGTGGTGCTGCTGTAGGTGTCAGTGGTGAGGGTGGTGCTGCTGTAGGTGTGGGTGTCGGTGGTGAGGGTGGTGCTGCTGTAGGTGTGGGTGTCAGTGGTGAGGGTGGTGCTGCTGTAGGTGTGGGTGTCAGTGGTGGGGGAGGTGCTGCTGTAGGCGTGGGTGTCAGTGGTGAGGGTGGCGCTGCTGTAGGTGTGGGTGTCAGTGGTGAGGGTGGTGCTGCTGTAGGTGTGGGTGTCAGTGGTGAGGGTGGTGCTGCTGTAGGTGTAGGTGTCAGTGGTGAGGGTGGTGCTGCTGTAGGTGTGGGTGTCAGTGGTGAGGGTGGTGCTGCTGTAGGTGTAGGTGTCGGTGGTGAGGGTGGTGCTGTAGGTGTGGGTGTCAGTGGTGAGGGTGGCGCTGCTGTAGGTGTGGGTGTCAGTGGTGAGGGTGGTGCTGCTGTAGGTGTGGTGTCAGTGGTGAGGGTGGTGCTGCTGTAGGTGTAGGTGTCAGTGGTGAGGGTGGTGCTGCTGTAGGTGTGGGTGTCAGTGGTGAGGGTGGTGCTGCTGTAGGTGTCAGTGGTGAGGGTGGTGCTGCTGTAGGTGTGGGTGTCAGTGGTGAGGGTGGTGCTGCTGTAGGTGTGGGTGTCAGTGGTGAGGGTGGCGCTGCTGTAGGTGTCAGTGGTGAGGGTGGCGCTGCTGTAGGTGTGGGTGTGGGTGGTGAGGGTGGTGCTGCTGTAGGTGTAGGTGTCAGTGGTGAGGGTGGTGCTGCTGTAGGTGTCGGTGGTGAGGGTGGTGCTGCTGTAGGTGTGGGTGTCAGTGGTGAGGGTGGCGCTGCTGTAGGTGTAGGTGTCAGTGGTGAGGGTGGTGCTGCTGTAGGTGTGGGTGTCAGTGGTGAGGGTGGTGCTGCTGTAGGTGTAGGTGTCAGTGGTGAGGGTGGTGCTGCTGTAGGTGTAGGTGTCAGTGGTGAGGGTGGAGCTGCTGTGGGTGTAGGTGTAGGTGGTGAGGGTGGTGCTGCTGTAGGTGTTGGTGTCAGTGGTGAGGGTGGTGCTGCTGTAGGTGTGGGTGTCAGTGGTGAGGGTGGTGCTGCTGTAGGTGTGGGTGTCAGTGGTGAGGGTGGTGCTGCTGTAGGTGTGGGTGTCAGTAGTGAGGGTGGTGCTGCTGTAGGTGTAGGTGTCAGTGGTGAGGGTGGTGCTGCTGTAGGTGTAGGTGTCAGTGGTGAGGGTGGTGCTGCTTGTAGGTGTCTGTGGTGAGGGTGGTGCTGCTGTAGGTGTGGGTGTCAGTGGTGAGGGTGGCGCTGCTGTAGGTGTAGGTGTCAGTGGTGAGGGTGGTGCTGCTGTAGGTGTGGGTGTCAGTGGTGAGGGTGGTGCTGCTGTAGGTGTGGGTGTCAGTGGTGAGGGTGGTGCTGCTGTAGGTGTGGGTGTCAGTGGTGAGGGTGGCGCTGCTGTAGGTGTAGGTGTCAGTGGTGAGGGTGGTGCTGCTGTAGGTGTGGGTGTCAGTGGTGAGGGTGGTGCTGCTGTAGGTGTAGGTGTCAGTGGTGAGGGTGGTGCTGCTGTAGGTGTAGGTGGTGAGGGTGGTGCTGCTGTAGGTGTGGGTGTCAGTGGTGAGGGTGGTGCTGCTGTAGGTGTGGGTGTCAGTGGTGAGGTTTGTGTCTGCTGTGGTATGGGTGGTCAGTGGTGAGGGTGGTGCTGATGTAGGTGTGGGTGTCAGTCGGTGAGTGTGGGCTCTGTAGGTGTAGTTGTCAGTGGTGAGGGTGGTGCTGCTGTAGGTGGTGGGTGTCAGTGGAGAGGGTTGGCGCTGCTTTAGGTAGTTGGGTGTCTGTGGTGAGGGTGGTGCTGCTGTAGGTGTCAGTGGTGAGGGTGGCGCTGCTGTAGGTGTGGGTGTCGGTGGTGAGTGGTGGGCTGCTGTAGGTGTCAGTGGGGTGGGGTGGTTGCTGCTGTAGGTGTAGGTGTCGGTGGTGAGGGTGGCGCTGCTGTAGGTGTCAGTGGTGAGGGTGGCGCTGCTGTAGGTGTGGGTGTCAGTGGTGAGGGTGGTGCTGCTGTTGGTGTCAGTGGTGAGGGTGGTGCTGCTGTAGGTGTGGGTGTCAGTGGTGAGGGTGGTGCTGCTGTAGGTGTAGGTGTAGGTGGTGAGGGTGGTGCTGCTGTAGGTGTGGGTGGTGAGGGTGGTGGTGCTGTGATAGGTGTAGGTGTCATGGTGGGGTGAGTTGCTGCTGTGGGTGTGGGTGTCAGTGGGGAGGGTGGTGCTGCTGTAGGTGTAGGTGTCAGTGGTGAGGGTGGTGCTGCTGTAGGTGTAGGGTCTGTGGTGTGTGGTGGTGTCTGCTCTAGGAGGTGTGGGTGTCAGTGGTGAGGGTGGTGCTGCTGTAGGTGTCAGTGGTGAGGGTGGTGCTGCTGTAGGTGTGGGTGTCAGTGGTGAGGGTGGTGCTGCTGTAGGTGTCGGTGGTGAGGGTGGTGCTGCTGTAGGTGTCGGTGGTGAGGGTGGTGCTGCTGTAGGTGTCAGTGGTGAGGGTGGTGCTGCTGTAGGTGTGGGTGTCAGTGGTGAGGGTGGTGCTGCTGTAGGTGTCGGTGGTGAGGGTGGTGCTGCTGTGGGTGTCAGTGGTGAGGGTGGTGCTGCTGTAGGTGTGGGTGTCAGTGGTGAGGGTGGTGCTGCTGTGGGTGTCAGTGGTGAGGGTGGTGCTGCTGTAGGTGTCAGTGGTGAGGGTGGTGCTGCTGTGGGTGTCAGTGGTGAGGGTGGTGCTGCTGTAGGTGTGGGTGTCAGTGGTGAGGGTGGTGCTGCTGTAGGTGTGGGTGTCAGGGGTGAGGGTGGTGGTGCTGTAGGTGTGGGTGTCGGTGGTGGGGGTGGTGGTGGTGTAGGTGTGGGTAGTCGGGGTGGGGGCTGGTGACGGCGTGTGCTGCTGTAGGTGTAGGTGTCAGTGGTGAGGGTGGTGCTGCTGTAGGTGTAGGTGTCAGTGGTGAGGGTGGTGCTGCTGTAGGTGTGGGTGTCAGTGGTGATGGTGGCGCTGCTGTAGGTGTGGGTGTCGGTGGTGAGGGTGGTGCTGCTGTAGGTGTCAGTGGTGAGGGTGGTGCTGCTGTAGGTGTAGGTGACAGTGGTGAGGGTGGTGCTGCTGTAGGTGTGGGTGTCAGTGGTGAGGGTGGCGCTGCTGTAGGTGTGGGTGTCGGTGGTGAGGGTGGTGCTGCTGTAGGTGTGGGTGTCAGTGGTGTGATGGTGGCGACTGCGTAGGGTAGTGGGTTAGTCGGTGTGTGGTGAGGGTGGTGCTGCTGTAGGTGTCAGTGGTGAGGGTGGTGCTGCTGTAGGTGTAGGTGTCAGTGGTGAGGGTGGTGCTGCTGTAGGTGTAGGTGTCAGTGGTGAGGGTGGTGCTGCTGTGGGTGTCAGTGGTGAGGGTGGTGCTGCTGTAGGTGTGGGTGTCAGTGGTGAGGGTGGTGCTGCTGTAGGTGTAGGTGTCAGTGGTGAGGGTGGCGCTGCTGTAGGTGTAGGTGTCAGTGGTGAGGGTGGTGCTGCTGTAGGTGTTGGGTGTCAGTGCGTGAGGGTGGTGTGCATGTAGGTATGTGGGTGTCTGTGGTGTGTGTGGTGCTGCTGTTGGTGTGGGTGTCGGTGGTGAGGGTGGTGCTGCTGTAGGTGTCGGTGGTGAGGGTGGTGCTGCTGTAGGTGTAGGTGTCAGTGGTGAGGGTGGTGCTGCTGTAGGTGTCGGTGGTGAGGGTGGTGCTGCTGTAGGTGTCGGTGGTGAGGGTGGTGCTGCTGTAGGTATCAGTGGTGAGGGTGGTGCTGCTGTAGGTGTGGGTGTCAGAGAGGTGAGCTTGTGGTGCTGCTGTAGGTTGTCAGTGGTGGGAGGGTGGTGCTTGCTCTGTAGGTGTGGGTGTCAGTTGGTGAGGGGGTGTGTAGGTGTGCTGGCTGTAGGTGTGTGTTTGTCTCAGTGGTGAGGGTGGTGCTGCTGTAGGTGTGGGTGTCGGTGGTGAGGGTGGTGCTGCTGTAGGTGTAGGTGTCAGTGGTGAGGGTGGTGCTGCTGTAGGTGTGGGTGTCAGTGGTGAGGGTGGTGCTGCTGTAGGTGTGGGTGTCAGTGGTGAGGGTGGTGCTGCTGTGGGTGTCAGTGGTGAGGGTGGTGCTGCTGTAGGTGTGGGTGTCAGTGGTGAGGGTGGTGCTGCTGTAGGTGTCAGTGGTGAGGGTGGTGCTGCTGTAGGTGTGGGTGTCGGTGGTGAGGGTGGTGCTGCTGTAGGTGTGGGTGTCAGTGGTGAGGGTGGTGCTGCTGTAGGTGTGGGTGTCAGTGGTGAGGGTGGTGCTGCTGTAGGTGTGGGTGTCAGTGGTGAGGGTGGTGCTGCTGTAGGTGTCAGTGGTGAGGGTGGTGCTGCTGTAGGTGTGGGTGTCGGTGGTGAGGGTGGTGCTGCTGTAGGTGTTGGTGTCAGTGGTGAGGGTGGTGCTGCTGTAGGTGTAGGTGTCAGTGGTGAGGGTGGTGCTGCTGTAGGTGTCAGTGGTGAGGGTGGTGCTGCTGTAGGTGTGGGTGTCAGTGGTGAGGGTGGTGCTGTAGGTGTGGGTGTCAGTGGTGAGGGTGGCGCTGCTGTAGGTGTAGGTGTCGGTGGTGAGGGTGGTGCTGCTGTAGGTGTGGGTGTCCGTGGTGAGGGTGGTGCTGCTGTAGGTGTGGGTGTCAGTGGTGAGGGTGGTGCTGCTGTAGGTGTCAGTGGTGAGGGTGGTGCTGCTGTAGGTGTGGGTGTCAGTGGTGAGGGTGGTGCTGCTGTAGGTGTGGGTGTCAGTGGTGAGGGTGCTGCTGTAGGTGTGGGTGTCTTTGGTGAGGGTGGTGCTGCTGTAGGTGTCAGTGGTGAGGGTGGTGCTGCTGTTGGTGTGGGTGTCTGTGGTGTGGGTGGTGTTGGTGTTGGTGTCAGTGGTGAGGGTGGTGCTGCTGTAGGTGTAGGTGTCAGTGGTGAGGGTGGTGCTGCTGTAGGTGTGGGTGTCAGTGGTGGTTGAGGGTTGGTTGGTTGATGAGGTAGGTGTAGGTGTCAGTGGTGTGGGTGTGCTGCTGTAGGTGTGGGTGTCAGTGGTGAGGGTGGTGCTGCTGGAGGTGTCAGTGGTGAGGGTGGTGATGCTGTTGGTGTAGGTGTCTGTGGTGAGGGTGGTGCTGCTGTTGGTGTAGGTGTCCGTGGTGTGGGTGGTGCTGCTGTAGGTGTGGGTGTCAGTGGTGAGGGTGGTGCTGCTGTAGGTGTGGGTGTCAGTGGTGAGGGTGGTGCTGCTGTAGGTGTCAGTGGTGAGGGTGGTGCTGCTGTGGGTGTCAGTGGTGAGGGTGGTGCTGCTGTAGGTGTGGGTGTCAGTGGTGAGGGTGGTGCTGCTGTAGGTGTAGGTGTCAGTGGTGAGGGTGGTGCTGCTGTAGGTGTGGGTGTCAGTGGTGAGGGTGGTGCTGCTGTAGGTGTCAGTGGTGAGGGTGGTGCTGCTGTAGGTGTCTGTGGTGAGGGTGGTGCTGCTGTAGGTGTGGGTGTCAGTGGTGAGGGTGGTGCTGCTGTAGGTGTCAGTGGTGAGGGTGGTGCTGCTGTAGGTGTCGGTGGTGAGGGTGGTGGGCGCTGTGCTCGTAGTGTGGGTGCTCGGTGGTGAGTGGTGTGGGCTGCTAGTAGAGGTGTAGTGTCGGTGGTGAGGGTTGCGCTGCTGTAGGTGTGGGTGTCGGTGGTGAGGGTGTGTGTGCTGCTGTAGGTGTCGGTGGTGAGGTGCGCTGCTGTAGGTCGTGTTGGTTGATCGGTGGTGAGGGGGGTGTGCTGTAGGAATGTGGGTTTGTCGGTGGTGCGGGTGTGGCTGCTGGCTGTAGTGGGGGTGTCAGTGGTGAGGGGTGGTGCTGCTGTAGGTTTGAGTTTGTCAGTGGTGAGGGTGGTGCTGCTGTAGGTGTGGGTGTCAGTGGTGAGGGTGGTGCTGCTGTAGGTGTGGGTGTCAGTGGTGAGGGTGGTGCTGTAGGTGTAGGTGTCAGTGGTGAGGGTGGTGCTGCTGTAGGTGTGGGTGTCAGTGGTGCGGGTGGTGCTGCTGTAGGTGTCCGTGGTGAGGGTGGTGCTGCTGTAGGTGTCAGTGGTGAGGGTGGTGCTGCTGTAGGTGTCAGTGGTGAGGGTGGTGCTGCTGTAGGTGTCAGTGGTGAGGGTGGTGCTGCTGTAGGTGTCAGTGGTGAGGGTGGCGCTGCTGTAGGTGTGGGTGTCAGTAGTGAGGGTGGTGCTGCTGTAGGTGTCAGTGGTGAGGGTGTTGCTGCTGTAGGTGTAGGTGTCAGTGGTGAGGGTGGTGCTGCTGTAGGTGTGGGTGTCAGTGGTGATGGTGTGGCTGCTGTAGGTGTGGGTGTCGGTGGTGAGGGTGGTGCTGCTGTTGGTGTGGGTGTCTGTGGTGAGGGTGGTGCTGCTGTAGGTGTGGGTGTCGGTGGTGAGGGTGGTGCTGCTGTAGGTGTGGGTGTCGGTGGTGAGGGTGGTGCTGCTGTAGGTGTGGGTGTCAGTGGTGAGGGGGGGTTTTTTTTTTTTTCGTGCTGCTGTAGGCTTTGTGGGTTCAGTGGTGGGGTGGCGCTGCTGTAGGTGTGGGTGTCAGTGGTGACGGTGGTGCTGCATGTAGGGTGTGGGTCGTCAGTGGTGGGGTTGGTGCTGCTGGTAGGTGTCAGTGGTGCAGGGTGTGCTGCTGTAGTGTGGGGTGTCAGTGCTGAGGGGGTGGCGTGCTGTAGGTGTGGGTGTCAGTGGTGAGGGTGGTGCTGATGTAGTGGTGGGTGTGAGTGGTGAGGGGGGTGCTGCTGTAGGTGTCGTGGATGAGGGTCGGCGCTGCTGTAGGTGTGGGTAGGTCAGTGGGGAGGTGGTGCTGATGTAGGTGGGGGTGTGTCAGTGGTGAAGGGTGGTGCTGATGTAGGTGTAGGTGTCGGTGTGGTGAGGGTGGCGCTGCTGTGGGTGTCAGTGGTGAGGGTGGTGCTGCTGTTGGTGTGGGTGTCAGTGGTGAGGGTGGTGCTGCTGTGGGTGTCAGTGGTGAGGGTGTTGAGGGTGGTGCTGCTGTGTCGGTGTGGGGTGTCAGTGGTGATGGTGGTGCTGGTGTAGGTGTCAGTGGTGAGGGTGGTGCTGCTGTAGGTGTAGGTGTCAGTGGTGGGGGTGGTGGTGCTAGTGCTGCTGTTAGGTGTGGGTGTCGGTGGGAGGGTGGCGCTGCCTGTACGGTGTAGTGTGTCAGTGTGTGGAGGGTGGTGCTTGCTGAAGGTGTAGGTGTCAGTGGTGAGGGTGGTGGTGCTGTAGGTGTGGGTGTCAGTGGTGAGGGTGGTGCTGCTGTAGGTGTGGGTGTCAGTGGTGAGGGTGGTGCTGCTGTAGGTGTCAGTGGTGAGGGTGGTGCTGCTGTAGGTGTGGGTGTCGGTGGTGAGGGTGGCGCTGCTGTAATGTGTGGGTCGTCATGTGGTATTTGAGAGGGTGGCGTGCTGTAGTGTGGGTGTCAGTGAGTAGAAGGGTGGTCATGGTTGCTTGTGTAGGTGTAGGTGTCTGTGGTGAGGGTGGCGCTGCTGTAGGTGTGGTTGTCGGGGGTGAGGGTGGTGCTGCTGTAGGTAAGATGAGTAGTGTCGTGTAATATAAGACGTGAGGGTGGTGCTGCTGTAGGTGTGGGTGTCAGTGGTGAGGGTGGTGCTGCTGTAGGTGTCAGTGGTGAGGGTGGCGCTGCTGTAGGTGTGGGTGTCGGTGGTGAGGGTGGTGCTGCTGTAGGTGTCAGTGGTGAGGGTGGTGCTGCTGTAGGTGTAGGTGTCAGTGGTGAGGGTGGTGCTGTAGGTGTGGGGGTCGGTGGTGAGGGTTGGTGCTGCTGCTGTAGGTGTGGGTGTCAGTGGTGAGGGTGGTGCTGCTGTGTGAGTAGGTGACCGACGGTGAGGGTGGTGCTGCTGTAGGTGTCAGTGGTGAGGGTGGTGCTGCTGTAGGTGTAGGTGTCAGTGGTGAGGGTGGTGCTGCTGTAGGTGTGGGTGTCAGTAGTGAGGGTGGTGCTGCTGTAGGTGTCAGTGGTGAGGGTGGTGCTGCTGTAGGTGTGGGTGTCAGTGGTGAGGGTGGTGCTGCTGTAGGTGTAGGTGTCAGTGGTGAGGGTGGTGCTGCTGTAGGTGTGGGTGTCAGTGGTGAGGGTGGCGCTGCTGTAGGTGTGGGTGTCAGTGGTGAGGGTGGTGCTGCTGTAGGTGTGGGTGGTGAGGGTGGCGCTGCTGTAGGTGTAGGTGTCAGTGGTGAGGGTGGTGCTGCTGTAGGTGTAGGTGTCGGTGGTGAGGGTGGTGCTGCTGTAGGTGTGGGTGTCGGTGGTGAGGGTGGTGCTGCTGTAGGTGTCAGTGGTGAGGGTGGTGCTGCTGTAGGTGTGGGTGTCAGTGGTGAGGGTGGTGCTGCTGTAGGTGTCAGTGGTGAGGGTGGTGCTGCTGTAGGTGTAGGTGTCAGTGGTGAGGGTGGTGCTGCTGTAGGTGTGGGTGTCGGTGGTGAGGGTGGTGCTGCTGTAGGTGTGGGTGTCAGTGGTGAGGGTGGTGCTGTAGGTGTCGGTGGTGAGGGTGGTGCTGCTGTAGGTGTGGGTGTCGGTGGTGAGGGTGGCGCTGCTGTAGGTGTGGGTGTCAGTGGTGAGGGTGGTGCTGCTGTGGGTGTGGGTGTCAGTGGTGAGGGTGGTGCTGCTGTAGGTGTCAGTGGTGAGGGTGGTGCTGCTGTAGGTGTGGGTGTCGGTGGTGAGGGTGGCGCTGCTGTAGGTGTTTAGGTGTCAGGATGGGTGAGGGGTCGTGCCTGCTGTAGGTGTGGGTGTCAGTAGTGAGGGTGGTGCTGCTGTAGGTGTCAGTGGTGAGGGTGGTGCTGCTGTAGGTGTCAGTGGTGAGGGTGGTGCTGCTGTAGGTGTGGGTGTCAGTGGTGAGGGTGGTGCTGCTGTAGGTGTCAGTGGTGAGGGTGGTGCTGCTGTAGGTGTCAGTGGTGAGGGTGGTGCTGCTGTAGGTGTGGGTGTCAGTGGTGAGGGTGGTGCTGCTGTGGGTGTCGGTGGTGAGGGTGGCGCTGCTGTAGGTGTGGGTGTCAGTGGTGAGGGTGGTGCTGCTGTAGGTGTTGGTGTCGGTGGTGAGGGTGGTGCTGCTGTAGGTGTAGGTGTCAGTGGTGAGGGTGGTGCTGCTGTAGGTGTAGGTGTCGGTGGTGAGGGTGGCGCTGCTGTAGGTGTGGGTGTCAGTGGTGAGGGTGGCGCTGCTGTAGGTGTAGGTGTCAGTGGTGAGGGTGGCGCTGCTGTAGGTGTAGGTGTCGGTGGTGAGGGTGGTGCTGCTGTAGGTGTAGGTGTCGGTGGTGAGGGTGGTGCTGCTGTAGGTGTGGGTGTCAGTGGTGAGGGTGGTGCTGCTGTAGGTGTGGGTGTCGGTGGTGAGGGTCGGCTGGTGCTGCTGTAGGCGATCGTGCGGTGTCGGTGGTGAGGGTGGTGCTGTAGGTGTGGGTGTCAGTGGTGAGGGTGGTGCTGCTGTTGGTGTCAGTGGTGTGGGTGGTGCTGCTGTAGGTGTGGGTGTCAGTGGTGAGGGTGGTGCTGCTGTAGGTGTGGGTGTCAGTGGTGAGGGTGGCCGTTCTGTAGTGTCGGTGGGTGAGGGGTGGAGCAGCTGTAGGTGGTCAGTGGTGAGGGTGGTGCTGCTGTAGGTGTGGTTGTCAGTGGTGAGGGTGGTGCTTCTGTAGGTGTGGGTTTCTTTGGGTGGTGAGGTGGTGCTGCTGTAGGTGTGGGTGTAGGTGGTGAGGGTGGGGGTGCTGTTAGGTGGGTGTGGGTTGTCGGTGGGTAGGGTGGCGCTGCTGTAGGTGTCAGGTTTGAGGGTGGTGCTGCTGTAGGTGTGGGTGTCAGTGGTGAGGGTGGTGCTGCTGTAGGTGTGGGTGTCGGTGGTGAGGGTGGTGCTGTAGGTGTGGGTGTCAGTGGTGAGGGTGGCGCTGCTGTAGGTGTGGGTGTCAGTGGTGAGGGTGGCGCTGCTGTAGGTGTGGGTGTCAGTGGTGAGGGTGGTGTGATGTGGGTGTAGGTGTCGGGGGGGAGGGTGGGCTGCTGTCGGTGTGGGTGTCTGTGGTGAGGGTGGTGCTGCTGGTGTGGGTGTCAGTGGTGAGGGTGGTGCTGCTGTAGGTGTAGGTGTCAGTGGTGAGGGTGGTGCTGCTGTAGGTGTCAGTGGTGAGGGTGGTGCTGCTGTAGGTGTAGGTGTCAGTGGTGAGGGTGGTGCTGCTGTAGGTGTGGGTGTCAGTGGTGAGGGTGGTGCTGCTGTAGGTGTAGGTGTCGGTGGTGAGGGTGGCGCTGCTGTAGGTGTGGGTGTCAGTGGTGAGGGTGGTGCTGCTGTAGGTGTGGGTGTCAGTGGTGAGGGTGGTGCTGCTGTAGGTGTAGGTGTCAGTGGTGAGGGTGGTGCTGCTGTAGGTGTCAGTGGTGAGGGTGGTGCTGCTGTAGGTGTGGGTGTCAGTGGTGAGGGTGGTGCTGCTGTAGGTGTCAGTGGTGAGGGTGGCGCTGCTGTAGGTGTGGGTGTCAGTGGTGAGGGTGGTGCTGCTGTAGGTGTCAGTGGTGAGGGTGGTGCTGCTGTAGGTGTAGGTGTCAGTGGTGAGGGTGGTGCTGCTGTAGGTGTAGGTGTCAGTGGTGAGGGTGGTGCTGCTGTAGGTGTCAGTGGTGAGGGTGGTGTGTGTAGGTGTAGGTGGTCTGTGGTTGAGGGTGGTGGGTGCTGCTGTAGGGTGTAGGTGTACATGGTGAGTGTGGTGCTGATGTAGGTCTTTGATCCAGTGGTGAGGGTGGTGCTGCTGTAGGTGTGGGTGTCAGTAGTGAGGGTGGTGCTGCTGTAGGTTTCAGTGGTGAGGGTGGTGCTGCTGGAGGTGTCAGTGGTGAGGGTGGTGCTGCTGTAGGTGTCAGTGGTGAGGGTGGTGCTGCTGTAGGTGTCAGTGGTGAGGGTGGTGCTGCTGTAGGTGTGGGTGTCAGTGGTGAGGGTGGCGCTGCTGTAGGTGTCGGTGGTGAGGGTGGTGCTGCTGTAGGTGTGGGTGTCAGTGGTGAGGGTGGTGCTGCTGTAGGTTTCAGTGGTGAGGGTTGCGCTCCTGCTGTAGTGTGGGGTGTCAGTGGTGAGGGTGGTTTGCTGCTGTAGTGTCAGTGGTGAGGGTGGTGCTGCTGTAGGTGTAGGTGTCAGTGGTGAGGGTGGTGCTGCTGTAGGTGTGGGTGTCAGTAGTGAGGGTGGTGCTGCTGTAGGTTTCAGTGGTGAGGGTGGTGCTGCTGGAGGTGTCAGTGGTGAGGGTGGTGCTGCTGTGGTCGAGGGTGTCAGTGGGTGAGGGTGTGGTGGTGGTGCTGCTGTAGGTTTTGGTTGTCAGTGTGAGGGTAGGATGTGCTGGCTGTAGGTGTCAGTGGTGAGGGTGGTGTGCCTGTAGCGGTGTGGGTTGTCAGTGGGGAGGGTGGTGAGCTGGTAGTGTGGGGGTGTGTGGTGAGGGTGGTGCTGCTGTAGGTGTCAGTGGTGAGGGTGGTGCTGTAGGTGTAGGTGTCAGTGGTGAGGGTGGCGCTGCTGTAGGTGTAGGTGTCGGTGGTGAGGGTGGCGCTGCTGTAGGTGTGGGTGTCAGTGGTGAGGGTGGTGCTGCTGTAGGTGTGGGTGTCGGTGGTGAGGGTGGTGCTGCTGTAGGTGTCGGTGGTGGGGGGGAGGCTGCTGTAGGTGTGGTGTCAGTGGTGAGGTTGGTGCTGCTGTAGGTGTTGGTGTCAGAGTGGTTGAGGGTGGCGCTGCTACCGTAGTTTGTGGGTTGTTCAGTGTGGTGAGGGTGGTGCTGCTGTAGGTGTGGGTGTCGGTGGTGAGGGTGGCGCTGCTGTAGGTGTCAGTGGTGAGGGTGGTGCTGCTGTAGGTGTGGGTGTCAGTGGTGAGGGTGGTGCTGCTGTAGGTGTAGGTGTCAGTGGTGAGGGTGGCGCTGCTGTAGGTGTCGGTGGTGAGGGTGGTGCTGCTGTAGGTGTCAGTGGTGAGGGTGGTGCTGCTGTAGGTGTCAGTGGTGAGGGTGGTGCTGCTGTAGGTGTCAGTGGTGAGGGTGGTGCTGCTGTAGGTGTCAGTGGTGAGGGTGGTGCTGCTGTAGGTGTAGGTGTCAGTGGTGAGGGTGGTGCTGCTGTAGGTGTCGGTGGTGAGGGTGGTGCTGCTGTAGGTGTCAGTGGTGAGGGTGGTGCTGCTGTAGGTGTAGGTGTCAGTGGTGAGGGTGGCGCTGCTGTAGGTGTCAGTGGTGAGGGTGGCGCTGCTGTAGGTGTCAGTGGGGAGGGTGGGGCTGCTGTAGGTGTCAGTGGTGAGGGGTGGCGGCTTCTGTAGGGTGTGGGTGTCAGTGGTGGGGTGGTGCTGCTGTAGGTGTCGTTGGTGAGGATGGTGCTGCTGTAGGGTGTAGGTGTCAGTGGTTGAGGGTGGCGCAGTCTGTAGGTGTGGGTGTCAGTGGGTGTGGGGGTGGTGCTGCTGTGTAGGTGTGGTGGTGTTCGGTGGTGAGGGTGGCGCTGCTGTAGGTGTCAGTGGTGAGGGTGGTGCTGCTGTAGGTGTGGGTGTCAGTGGTGAGGGTGGTGCTGCTGTAGGTGTAGGTGTCGGTGGTGAGGGTGGTGCTGCTGTAGGTGTCGGTGGTGAGGGTGGTGCTGCTGTAGGTGTGGGTGTCGGTGGTGAGGGTGGTGCTGCTGTAGGTGTGGGTGTCAGTGGTGAGGGTGGTGCTGCTGTAGGTGTAGGTGTCAGTGGTGAGGGTGGCGCTGCTGTAGGTGTCAGTGGTGAGGGTGGCGCTGCTGTAGGTGTGGGTGTCAGTGGTGAGGGTGGGTGCTGTGTAGTTTTCAGTGGTGAGGGTGGTGCTGCTGTAGGTGTCAGTGGTGAGGGTGGTGCTTGTGCTTGTAGGTTATGGTGTGGTGGTGAGGGTGGCGCTGCTGTAGGTGTGGGTGTCAGTGGTGAGGGTGGTGCTGCTGTAGGTGTGGGTGTCAGTGGTGAGGGTGGTGCTGCTGTAGGTGTGGGTGTCAGTGGTGAGGGTGGCGCTGCTGTAGGTGTGGGTGTCTGTGGTGAGGGTGGTGCTGCTGTAGGTGTGGGTGTCAGTGGTGAGGGTGGTGCTGCTGTAGGTGTGGGTGTCTGTGGTGTGGGTGGTGCTGCTGTAGGTGTGGGTGTCAGTGGTGAGGGTGGTGCTGCTGTAGGTGTGGGTGTCAGTGGTGAGGGTGGTGCTGCTGTAGGTGTAGGTGTCAGTGGTGAGGGTGGCGCTGCTGTAGGTGTGGGTGTCAGTGGTGAGGGTGGTGCTGCTGGTTTATTTGTAAAGGTGCTGGGGAAGGCATCTGGTTGGTAAGTCTAGCTCTCCATGGAGGAGTTATGGAAATTATCTCGATTTGTGGGGCGTTAAATTTTCGCGTGTATTGACGCACCAATTGCGTGCCGAGAATTATAGACCCCGCAAATACTCCTTGTGAAGTCCCCTTACAATCTCTGCACCAGTTTCAGTGGGCTGACGTTTAAAAAAAAAAGAGAAACAAAAATCGATTTAAGGTCCCTGGACAGCAGTACTACAATACGGCCTGAATTACACTTAGTGGAACCATGGTGTGCATGATCAAAACGATTGGTTATATAAAAGAAAGGGTTTGTCTCAGACCGTATAAATGAGCATGCCTCAGGTTGTGTCCAGTTAATGTTATACTTGGAGGTAAACTTAGAATAGAGAAGTCTCAATGTGGCAGATATATCTAATGTTTAGACTGTCTTTAAGATGGCTTTAATGGTGTATGCACTAATTTCACAAAGTGGGGGCACTTTGTTATAGCCTAGATGGACATGCATGTGGAACAACAGCCTTTTCAGTAAAACCAGGCGCCTCGATGAGTAAGTACGCTTAAATACATCAGACAGCATAAAGCATGTGTATGGATAATGTTTGGGTGACTCAATTGCCATAGTAAGTTGTGTCCCAGATGTACTAACTGTAAGGCTCGCGTGTTGTCACACGGCCCTTTTTCCCGATGCGCGTATTTGTGGCGCTGTTAGTTGAGCGCACAAATCCGCCGGCTGAATAAGGGGCTGGGGGCGCCTGCTCCCGGCCCCATAGACAATGCATTGTTTATGTGCGTGTCCTCTGCGCCGTTAAATAAGATGTGCATGTCACTGTTCTCCTCCGCGCGGCGGATTTGTGCCCGTGGCGTGGGAGGAGCGACGCGAATCCACTGTCTCGTAATGAGAGCAAATGGATTACCGTTTAAATGACTCCGACGGTGATTTGGCGCCGTATTGAAGCGCAAATCCAGCGCGCCGGATACGGCGCAATCGGTCGGCACAATATGCAGTGTGAACGGGGCCTAAATGTTGTTGTATGTATATGTATGTGTGTTTATAATATATATATATATATATATATACTACATACCTCAACATAATTCATCACAGAGCCATCAATGTTCTAGACCTACTGGAACAAAACAGTGCCTCCACGGTGTCATGTGACTCGCTAGTGATTACAAGGTTTAAGGTCGTCTATATTTGTGTGATACCCGGGCTGTGGCGTCGGCCAAGCCGAAACTCCGATCACTCAATTCCCAGCCTCCGCGACTCAGACCTCTCATACACGGCGCATGTTTAAAGGGATAACTTTACTGTAGTAAAATGGCTTAACCAATCGAGCAATGTTTCTATATAATCAAGCTAATTTAGAAGAACAGGGACACTTGCAAGCATAAAGGGGACAATGTTTTGTTATATTTAGAACACTTGTGGGTTAGAGTTGAAGAGAAAAATAAGCGCTGATTTGTATCCAAGGTCCCGTCTAGCACCAACATTGGGAATGTGTTAGAGAGACCTGGGATCAGAATTTAGTCAAGATGTGCTTAATCTGATTGTCAGAGCCAGACATGATGTTCAGGCAAGTATTGAAAAACCAAGGTGGATTTCCGCAAAATTCTAACCGGAAATAATTAAATAATTGAACACTTTGGATTTTTAGGAGCAAATTTATTATATGCAGATGCTAAATACTTGCAAGTCAAATTTATGTTTAGAAGATATGTAAGATAACTGCTTATAAAAAGTACAGTAGCCTCAATGTACAAAGTGTTGTGGATGGTGTGAATATGGGCCTGAAAGTCACAAGTTCCAAAACATTGTTTACTCCATTTTGCTTGTAGTGTAAAAATATATTTGATTGCGTACATGACATTTTAGGACGCACAAAAAATTGGTTAAAAAAATAAAACAAGTATGCCAAACCTGCAGTGAAAATTTGTGAAAAAAAGTCTCTGAATTTGTTCTGAGATATTAGTATTGCCTCCATCAGATCCTGATACAGACCTCACATCTGATCTCGTTATTTCCCAGTGGCTGTAGAGAATGCGCTCTCTACACTAGATTGGTTGGGGGCAAAACAATAATCACAGTTGAGTAACATCTCGACAATGTCTGGGGTATAACGGAATTGCCTCAGCAACCCACTGTCAGTTTGATGAATTGGTTCAAATATTCTACTTCTTTGAGAAACCGTGAAATATTTTTGCTTTAATCTGTTTGGCCCTGGAGCAGAATCTTTTCCATGGTGGGCAGCGCTTTGCCTGCTCCATGTCAGCAATTACACTCCTAATGTGTGAGGCTGAAGATATGTGAGCAGAATGAGCACTGGCTGGCACCCAAATTCACTCTTGCTCTTTGCACTGCATCGAACTAACTGGACTCAACTTATTATATATTTGGGATCGGAGTGTCCACGATCTACTTCCAGCAGCCCTGGTGATCACTCTTCTCTTACTGGTTATACTGAAGTTCAATCATGTGCCCTTCATGGCAAAGAACTCTCTGAGCATCTGGAAAATAAAATGTTGCTTCATACATGATGGCCTACGCTATAATGAAGACTGATAACACACTGAAAGCTGAGCATTGGCAGACAGGTGAACACCTAGACGCCATACAGCAGGTGAACAAGACAGGTTTCACTCAGAACAGTCCTCGCCAATGCCTATCAAAGAAGTTGAGTGCATGTGCTCAGCATCACATCCAGCGATCATCTTTTCAAAATCGATGTATGAGTGCTGCCAGCATTGCTGCAGAGGTAAAGGAGTGGGAGGTTCAACCTGTCGGTGTTCAGACCATACGCCACACACTGCATAGAATTGGTTTGCATGGCTGTCGTCCCAGAAGGAATCCCTTTCTAAAGATGATGCATAAGAAAGCCTGCAAACCATTTGCTGAAGACAAGCAGACTAAGGACATAGATTACTGGAACCATGTTATGTGGTTTGATGAGACCAAGATAAACTTATTTGGTTCAGATGGTGCCAGTCGTGTGTTGAGGCAACCAGGTGAGGAGTACAAAGACAAGTGTGTCTGCCTATACATAAAGACATTCACAATGTAGAAGGCTTATTGTTCACCTTCATTGCAGTATCAAAACACCTTTGCTTATGGTGTCCTGCCTATAGTCAAGCATTGTGGTGGGAGTGTCATGGTTTGGGGCTGCATGAGAGCTGCCGACTGTGGGGAGATACAGTTCATTGAGGGAACCATGAATGCCAACATGTACTGTGACATACTGAAGCAGAGCATGACCCCCTCCCTTCTGGGCTGCAAGGCAGTATTCCAACATAAGGACCCCAAGCAGATCCCCAAGACCACCACTGCCTTGCTAAAGAAAATTAAGATAAAGATACTGGACTGGCCAAGCATGTCTCTAGACCTAAACCCTATTGAGCATCTGTGGGGCATCCTCAAATGAAAGGTGGAGGAGCGCAAGGTCTCGAACATCTACCAGCTCCGTGATGTCGTCATGGAGGAATGGAATCGCGTTTAAGTGGCTGCAACCTACGAAGCTCTAGTGACCTCCATGCCCAAGAGAGCTAAGGCAGTGCTGGAAAATAATGGGGGCCACACAAAATATTGACACTTTGGGCACAATTTGTCCATTTTCACTTATGGGTATACTCACTTTTGTTTCCAGCAGTTTAAAAAACTGATGGCTGTGTGTTATTTTGAGGCACAACAAATTTACACTATTATAAAAGCTGTACATTGACTACTTTACCTTTTATGAAATTATCATATCTTCAGTGTTGTCCCCTGAAAAGAGAGAATACAATATTTACGTAAATTTAGTGGGTGTACTCACTTTTGTGAGATTGTGTGTGTCATTTTAGTTACATGTACATAATTAGTGCTGCTTTTTTTTCTTTTCTTAGATCCACCTCATGTGGCTGCAGCTGAACCACATCATCAGAAAACACTAACAGCACCTATCATAGTTCCTGCTGCCTCAGAGTCCAAACCTGTCACTCACATAATGCAGCAAGAACGGCCGACGGAGCAAGCACATTCTGGTAATGTCACCTTGGCCACTTCAGCGTTTTCCAATTGTTATAAGGTTTTCTTTAAAATGTTGGGGTTCTTCTTCTTTATGGCAGTAGGGTATGTCCCTAAACAGTCTGACATTCTGCATGATAAGACAGTGTGTTACTCTATTGACCATGGAAATGATGGCACCCAATTAACTTGTACATTTCCAGGAGAAATAACAGAGAAGTGACTGAGTCCTAAAAAAATATTGTTATCGAAATGCAAGTATTTACTTGGAAACTGTTCGGTCCTTTTTTAACTGCTTGCCGATCGCCAGTGACTTGAAATGTTGAGACGGTATAAGGGTAAGTTCACACAGCTTATTTTGAGGCGTAATTGCTTGTGCATTTTGCCACGTGTTGTGCTTTATACGCGCCGCAATTACGGTAATTCATGGTTTGAATTGCGCCTAGTCTCCCCGGGCCTACAATACGATCGTATTGTACGCCGGGGGAGAGAAGTGACAAGTCATGTCAATGGGGCCGGCTGGGCTGTACGTTCCGCAATAAGCATTAAGTGTGAACATACTCTAAAACGTCTTTGCAGAGTTTACAGCTGCACAATATATGAAATAAACATATGATAAATAAAATCAATCAGCCCAAACGGCAACTATTAGCCCCGTCTCCGATGATCCTGAAGCTATGTATTTTTGTCACTTTAGCGATTTTAAAAAATAATAATTTTTTAATTTTTTTACCATTTTCCCTGATACTAACCAAACAAATAAAAATAAAACTTTATATATCACGTTAAAAAAGCAAAAAAAAAACAACAAAAAAAAAAGTAGAACTGAACACTAGAACCCCTTTTCTCACAGTCAAACCCACATGTACTAAATAAAATTAAAATTTGCCTGGTCAGGAAGGAGGGTCTGCAGTTGGTCAGGAATTATTTAATCAACTTTTACTGGAGTGCAACAGTGGCCCAGGTCTCTGAGCTCAACCATGTTGTTAAAGGATATTCCGACGTACAAAACCTGACACGTATTGAAAGTATGCGGTACAAAGTAAAAATGTTCCATATAAAGGAATGTCTTCAGCATTTTCCCACATAATCTCTCACCGATTACTGGCTCAGAAGATGATGTTTATAGCTTGGATATGACCTGTAGTTCAGTCTCCACTTTCTGATCAGCCGTGCTCAGGTCCAGCACTAGGAAGGTGAGGTGTTTTCTATCAAGCAATAGGGGATGTAACTAGGAACTTCTGGATCACAATATAAAATGCACAAAGAGCGTGGTGACCAGGGCCGGACTGGGAATAAAAATCAGCCCTGGCACTAAGTCCCCATCAGCCCACATACACTATCCGCTTAAAAAAATGTCCTTGTTCTCGCACCTCGCCACTGTCTAAAATAAACTACACTATAAAATGTTTTTCACATCGGAGCGTTTTTGGTGCACTTTTGATGTGTTTTTGTGTGCGTTTTTGTGCAGAAAGGCAGAGCAGTTAATGCTGGACATTTCTGCACAAAAAAAGGCATCAAAAAATGCACAAAAACCGCTCCGTGTGAAAGCAGCCTACACACAAGCAAGAAAGAAAAAGTGGTGCAGAGAAACCCCTCATCACAGAGTCAGGTGTGCACTTGCTTTACAATCAGGGACAAGCCCACACTGACACTACATAAGCACCAGCATAACCTACAACCAATCACATCACCAGTAGTCAGGTCACCAATCACATGAATACAGAAAGTGATTCAACACAGAAGTAAAAGCAGAGACTCACAGGAGACGTCTTCTCTGATGGGAGTTGTTCTCTTCTCCTTTTCTACCTCTTCTGGCACAAACCTCCATGACGTCTTCCCTGATGAGTCGTTCCCTTCCATTTCTTTCTCTGTCCGGTACAGCATGCAATGTCTTCTTCTCGTCCCTGTAGAATTTACCACAAATAGACTCCTCTCTTTTCCAGCACTTTCCTATCAATTCCCCAAACAGCGTATGTTAGACCCTAAAAATTATAAATTAAAAAATGTCAGATAAAGTTGGCATGTAAATAGGTAGACCCCCATTAGGCAGGCAGGGCCAGTATGTAGGCAGGCAGGGCCAGTATGCAGGCAGGCAGGGCCAGTATGCAGGCAGGCAGGGCCAGTATGCAGGCAGGCAGGGCCAGTATGCAGGCAGGCAGGGACACTTATAGGCAGACAGGGACAGTATATAGGCAGGCAGGACAGTGTATAGGTAGGCAGGGCTATTATAGGCAGCCAAGGCAGTGTATAGGTAGGCAGTGCTATTATAGGCAGCCAGGGCAGGGTATAGGTAGCCAGGGCAGGGCATCATATAGCCAGGGCAGGGTGTAGGTAGCCAGGCAGGGTATCAGTAGCCAGGGCAGGGCATCAGTAGCCAGGGCAGGGCATCATATAGCCAGACAGGGTATCAGTAGCCAGGGCAGGGTATAGGTAGCCAGGGCAGGGTATAGGTAGCCAGGGCAGGGTATAGGTAGCCAGGGCAGGGTATAGGTAGCCAGGGCAGGGTATAGGTAGCCAGGGCAGGGTATAGGTAGCCAGGGCAGGGTATCATATAGCCAGGCAGGGTATCATTAGCCAGGGCAGGGCATCATATAGCCAGGCAGGGTATAGGTAGCCAGGCAGGATATCAATAGCCAGGGCAGGGCATCAGTAGCCAGGGCAGGGCATCATATAGCCAGACAGTATATAGGTAGCCAGGCAGGGTATCAGTAGTCAGGGCAGGGCATCATATAGCCAGGCAGGGTATAGGTAGCCAGGCAGGGTATCAGTAGTCAGGGCAGGGCATCATATAGCCAGGCAGGGTATAGGTAGCCAGGCAGGGTATCAGTAGCCAGGGCAGGGCATCATATAGCCAGACAGTGTATAGGTAGCCAGGCAGGGTATCAGTAGCCAGGGCAGGGCATCATATAGCCAGGCAGGATATCAGTAGCCAGGGCAGGGTATAGGTAGCCAGGGCAGGGCATAGGTAGCCAGGGCAGGGCATCATATAGCCAGGCAGGGTATCAGTAGTCAGGGCAGGGCATCATATAGCCAGGGCAGGGTATCAGTAGTCAGGGCAGGGCATCATATAGCCAGGGCAGGGTATCGGTAGCCAGGGCAGGGCATCATATAGCCAGGGCAGGGCATCATATAGCCAGGGCAGGGGCAGTATATAGCCAGGGCAGGGGCAGTATATAGCCAGGGCAGGGTATCAGTAGCCAGGGCAGGGGCAGTATATAGCCAGGGCAGGAGCAGTATATAGCCAGGGCAGGGGCAGTATATAGCCAGGGCAGGGGCAGTATATAGCCAGGGCAGGGGCAGTATATAGCCAGGGCAGGGGCAGTATAGCCAGGGCAGGGCAGGGGCAGTATATAGCCAGGGCAGGGCTATTATAGGCAGCAGGAGGCAAGTATATAGCCAGGGCAGGGCAGTATATAGCCAGGGCAGGGGCAGTATATAGCCAGGGCAGGGGCAGTATATAGCCAGGGCAGGGGCAGTATAGGCAGCCAGGGCAGGGGCAGTATATAGCCAGGGCAGGGCAGGGGCAGTATATAGCCAGGGCAGGGGCAGTATATAGCCAGGGCAGGGCAGGGGCAGTATATAGCCAGGGCAGGGGCAGTATATAGCCAGGGCAGTATATAGCCAGGGCAGGGCAGGAGCAGTATAGGCAGCCAGGGACAGTAAGTAGATTAAAAAAAAATAAAAACGTAATACTCACCGGCTGTCCCGTCCTCTTCACTCCGGAGCCGGTGGCCGCTCACTGCAGAGTGCGGGGCCGCGGAGCAGGCGCGCGATGACGTCATTACATCGCGCGCCTGCCCCGCGGCCTCCTGGGAGCTAAGCAGACGGGATCAGTAGATCCCAGATTCTCAGCCTCGGGCGCTGCTTGCACCGCGCGGGGCAGGCGGCGGCCGTGATGGCTGCATGGCTGGGTCGGTGACCCGGCGTGCAGCCGTGTTTGGGGCGGGGGGGGGCCTATCGGCCCCTGCCACAGGGGTCCGGTCGCTGATGCGACCTTTGCGGCCCCTGTAGCGCGCCGTCCTCCTCGGCGGGCGATCCGAGCCGGCCCTGCGGCCCGGACCCTAGCGGCCCGCCGGGCAAATGCCCGGTTTGCCCTATGGTCAGTCCGGGCCTGGTGGTGACTTGCTGTTCAGCCTCTTGGGAAATACAGCGAGAGAACAGCCTGGAGTAGGTGTCAATGATGTAGGATTGCTGTTATACTGTTGCTCACAATGACCCACAGTTTTTGGGGTTTATTTTGTCTGAATGCTGGAATACCCTTTTGACTATGTCCATGCCCATTCTTGTCAAATAAAGGTTATGTATTTGAGGCACCTTACTATAAACGTAGATTTAATTATATTGGAATTTCAGATACACAGGTTTATAGATTTATCTAAAGAAGAACTAAATAAGTTACAGCACCTATATAGTTAAATCTAGAGTAACAAACTGCACTCCTCAGGAGGCTGAAGTCTCGCTATGTTAAGTGTAATGCACATAGATGTAAACTGTGTATAATCCCACCGGCAGCAGTGTGATATCAGTGATGCAGCATGCTCAAGTTTGGAAGTAAAATGTATTTAATTCTAGAAAGTATTGCCGACCTCATTCCGTGGCAGGTGGGAATCGCACCCTGTAGTGTAACTCAGTACAAAACCATTTAAATACTGTAAGATCTGTATACCTGGGAGAGAGACATGGACCGCACATCTTCACACTGTACATTTATCTACTGCAAAAATTACAAAAATGAACATGAAGTTCTTGGTATGCTTTTTGATCAGACGGTATAAGCCCACTTGCCACTTCATTGCAACCTCTTTAAAGAGAACCTGTCACATAGGTTGTGCCCCCCTTGCTGAGGGCAGCACAAGCTAGTGACAGACCTGCTGTTTCCAGCACTGTGTCCCTTATTCTGTAAGATGCTGCAGTTTTAGAGTATTTAATGCTCAAATCTTATTCATGAGCAGGTGTTAGCTCCACCCACCAAAGGCTAGCTCCGCCCACTGACAGTTATTCACCTGTTTCTACCTATTCAAAGTAATAGGTTTGTCAGTTAAGGTGGGCGTGGCTAGCCTCAGATGGGCGGGGTTTGAAAAAACTGACTCTTTGAAGGACTCTTCGAATAACTCTTCTGGCTGAAAACTGCAGATTTGAGCATTAAATACATGAAAACTGCAGCATCTTACAGAATAAGAGACACAGCGCTGGAAACAGCAGGTCTGACACTAGCTTGTTCTGTCCTCAGCCAGGGAGGCATAAACTATGTGACAGGTTCTCTTTAAAGTCATAAGATCTGTGTATTTAACTACATCGTAGGAACTATACCCTTGCAATATCTGTAAGCTCCTGGGTTAAAAAAAATCTCTTTATATATACATATTATATAAGTGTGTGTGTGTATGTATGCATGTATGTATGTGTGTGTGTATGTGTATGTATATATATTATTATATATATACATATATATATATATATATATGTATATATATATATATGTATATAATATATATATATATATATATATATTATATTTTATAATATATATATATATATATATAAATGTATGTGCTTTGCGAAAGTATTCGTCCTCCTTTAACTTTTCAACCTTTTGCCACATTTCAGGCTTCAAACATAAAAATATATAATGTTAAATTTTTTTGTGAAGAATAAACAAATGGGACGTAAAGTGGAACGAAATTTATTGGATAAAAAACTGAAAATTGGGGCGTGCAATATTATTCGGCCCCTTTACTTTCAGTGCAGCAAGCTCATTCCAGAAGTTCAGTGAGGATCTCTGAATGATCCAATGTTGTCCTAAATGACTGATGATGATCAATATAATCCACCTGTGTGTAATCAAGTCTCCATATAAATGCACCTGCTCTGTAATGGTCTCTAGGTTCTGTTTAAAGTGCAGAGAGCATCATGAAGACCAAGGAACACACCAGGCAGGTCCGTGATACTGTCATGGAGAAGTTGAAAGCCGGATTTGTATACAAAAAGATTTCCCAAACTTTAAACATCCCAAGGAGCACTGTGCAAGCGATCATATTGAAATGGAAGGAGTATGAGACCACTGCAAATCTACCAAGACCCGGCCGTCCCTCTAAACTTTCATCTCAAACAAGGAGAAGACTGATCAGAGATGCAGCCAAGAGGCCCATGATCACTCTGGATGAACTGCGGAGATCTCCAACAATCAGTCACTGCACAAATCTGACCTTTATGAAAGAGTGGCAAGAAGAAGCCATTTCTCAAAGATATCCATAAAAAGTCTTGTTTAAAGTTTGCCACAAGCCGCCTGGGAGGCACCAAACTTGTGGAAGAAGGTGGTGTAAAAGCAACACAGCTCATCCCCCTGAACACACCATCCCCACTGTCACACATGGTGGGGGCAGTATCATGGTTTGGGCTTTTCTTCAGCAGGGACAGGGAAGATGGTTAAAATTGATGGGAAGATGGATGGAGCCAAATACAGGCGCATTCTGGAAGAAAACCTGTTGGAGTCTGGAAAGACCAGAGACTGGGACGGAGATTTATCTTCCAACAAGACAATGATCCCAAACATAAAGCAAAATCTACAATGGAAGGTTCACAAATAAACGTCTCCAGGTGTTAGAATGGCCAAGTCACCGTCCAGACCTGAATCCAAAAGAGAATCTGTGGAAAGAAAACTGGAAACTGCTGTTCACAAACGCTCTCCATCCAACCTCACTGAGCTCCAGCTGCTCACAAACGCCTCCATCCAAAACCTCACTGAGCTCCAGCTGCTCCCAACAAACGCTTCTCCATCCCAAAAATCACTGAGCTTCCAGCTGCTCACAAACGTCTCCCTCCAACCTCACTGGCTCCAGCTGCTCACAAACCAGCACTCCATCCAACCTCACATGAGCTCCTAGCTGCTCACAAACGCTCTCCATCCAACCTCACTGAGCTCCAGCTGTTCAAAATATATATATATGTGTGTGTATATATATGTATGTGTGTGTGTTTATGTATTTCATCTTTGTTTGTTTGTAATCAGATGCTCACAGTAACAGAATGACTTGTGTTTCTTAGATGCTGACTGTACGAGCCAAGGACTGTCTACAGTGCCGGCATCCAGTCCCTCCTGTTCGCCAATGAGGATGAGCCCCGTGACAGATGTATCTCCTCCTATAGTTCAGTCTCCTCTCATCTTGCACCCCTTGACTTCCCCATTGCAAGTAGGAGTTCCAGCAATGTCATTGCCAATCATCCTTAATCCTGCTTTAATAGAGGCTACCTCTCCTGTACCCCTCCTATCCACTCCTCGGCCCGCTGAAACGTCACCAGTCTCAGAAGTCAACTGAACCTTCAGTGATGAACTATGCTTGATCTACACATGAACTTGCAGTGGCTCTGACATGGAAACCCACCCACTGCCACTTTTATTTAAGAGACTTAATAAATCTTTGAAAATAGACGTTGATAGATAAAATTTCACAGTGGATAAAACTCTAGAATAAGCAGCCTCTCCCTTCTGCTCCTGATGGGAGACTCTAGCAATGCTGATCATCAGTCCAAAATTGAGCAATGCAAATAAAACTGTACACTGTAAAGACAGTCTATGATGCAAAGAACGAAGGGCTTGGTAAAACAGTATTGTTACACTGCAGGGATATAGTCAGACAGTCCCAGTCCCTTTTTATTTCAGATGAATGTGTGAGAGCCGATGTTTATGCTTAGACTTTCCCTTTTGTAGAGAACACATTGGATAAGTTCCTTTTCCCTGATTTGTATGTCATGTTGTCCAGGGGCAAAGCAAACCCTTTCCCTTCATAGTGTTTAGACCCGGACAGAAACACATCTTCCACCGGGCCCAGATCGATTGCGAAATGATGCGTAACTATTGGTTAGTTTTCTATTTGTGAATGATCTAGGTTGGTTCCTGGTGCCCGCATTTTTGTCCATCCTTGGTTTAGACTTGTCCTTTAGCATGCTGCTTTTACAAGAATTTTTCACCACCAAAGAATGGACAGGTGCTATTTTACTTCCTTCATTGCAGAATTTAATTCTATAATGTGTACACCGAATTTAACCTAAGCAATGCAGCTACTGCAGTTGGTGGTGGTTTTAGTTTAAGAACTGTGTTAGATAAAACTTGTGGCTGTAACTAATTATTGAAGGTTGGTGATGACTGAAACAAATTAAAACACTTTGATTGAAACGCAGTAAATGTTGCTCATATACTTGCCAGAATGCTGCAATTAAGGAGGCAATCTTGGTGAATTGTTAAATTATTCAGAATGTTTGCACAGGGCATGTAAGTTTTTTTTAACTATTGTCAATGTATTTTATAAACTGTATGGAAAAATGTCCTTTAATTGCATACAATTCCCCTCCTCCAGTTATCCTTTTGTTTCTTTTTAACTCCTTGGTTGCTAGCGATCCATGTAATCACCAATTCTTGTGGATCGAAATATAAAAAAGTTTACATCTGCGCCCAGTGATCTATCAGTGTGATATTTCTGTCATTTTAGATTTTTCCATGCCATTAGTTTTGCCATCTCATCTCTACTAAAAAGAGTTCGGGCCTGTTTACACGGCAATGGACAAATACCGGTCAGCTTATACGACCGGTATTTGTCCGGTTTGTGTGCCGTGCACACGGGGGTGGAGGGGGATGCCTTTTCTCTGTGATGAGCGGAGGAAACCCCTTCACATTCACTTGCACATATTCCGTCCGAAACCAGACAGAAGAATGTGCATGCTCAATGTTTTTAGTGCGGCTCGCGGGCGGAAAAACTGCCAGGAGGAATACCTGTGCAGTGTGGACTTCTGCATGGGTTTTACATATGAGCCCGTTGTGATCGTTTGCGGCCAGTTTTTCAGACGGTCTGCAAAACAGCAAACCAACTGAAAAACCGTCCGCAGACCCGTGCCGTGGGGACATGGCCTTCCTCTTAAAGGTGCAATTAAGAAAAAGAAAAAAATCATTGTTTCAGTTCTCCCATTTAGTTTTCTTCTTTCTTCATGTATCTTTGCCAAGTCTAAATGAAGAACGTTGCATGTGATCTCCCAGTCCATCGTGTCTTTTGTGTTCTGTGGCTGCTCACACTGAAATCTAAGGCTGATATTGTAATCCATTCTTATAAGAAGCAGATAAGTAAATATATACAGACACCACAAATGATGTACATAACAAATACAGGATTAAATTGTACTTTTTATGATGTAATAAAGTCATGGTATGTTTAATGTCATGTCATTTTATCTTACAAATTGTGCGGACTCTGAAGAACCAGGAATCAAGAATCGGTTGCAGCTGCTGTTTTTAGTTTTCAATGTTCTTAGTGTTTATCCCTAAACCCAGAAAATTCTTGAGGTTGTCCGATTTATAGAAGTAAAATGTATTTACCTGATTTTTTTTTTTTTTTTGCGGTGGTCCAAAGGCAGCACAAAAATGGGTTAAGTTTGTACCCCACTCTGTTGGGCAGAAGACAAATTAACTAATAGTGCAGAATAATAATATCAAACGACTTGAATACCATTTTTAGATACAGTTTTTGAGGCCAAAACCAGGAATTGATCATAATTGGAGGACACATGTTAAGGAAAGACTGAGACTTTGAAAACTACATCTAAAAAGCTGCACATGTGAATGCAGCCCAAAAAGAAAGATAAGTACCATCGCCATGCATTATGTAAAGCTATATTAATAGGGATATTTCTGCTCCCTTTTACAGGATTACAGGCAAAGAACATTTTAGGTAAGTTATTGTTTCTCTTGCTGTTCTACCGGCCAACCACAGTGGGATTCCCAAAGCAATAACCATTAAGAGGGGACCAGAACCAGATGTTCAAAGCCCTTTAAGACCAAACAACAATTAGCCAGCAACATTCATTCACAACTGACAGCGATTTTGGGGCAAGTTGTTGTGGCTTTAATGCAAAAGCAAAATCACAAATTCGGACAAAAACAGCAACACCAGCAGGCACTAAAATCCATACAGAATATTGAATTCATGGAACATTTAAACTGAATCACTGCTATTTTTTTCTACATGTATAAAATAAAGTTATTTAGTGCAAACTTTAATCAAATTATACATGTTCACATTCCCTGTCAGGGTAACCTCATTAGGCGGATCTCTAATTCAATGCCCCTCAGCGGTGCCAAGGCTGTAGACTTTGGGAAGATAACAGGCTCTTTTCACATAGGGTTATAATGACCTTGGGCAGATGGTTGGAGTACACAGTTAAGATGAAGGCAGGACAATACTCTAAAATATACAAAAAAAAATAAAAATTGCCAAAACAACACAAACTGACATAGATATTGCTTCAAGTGTTGTGGCTGTAATGCAAAAAGAGAAAAAAATATTTATTTTAATTAATTTTTTTGGATTTTGAAGTGCAAGTTGTGTAATGTTTGTTCTTGCTGAGCCGTAACCCTAGTTTGAGGCATCCGCTGTGATTACTGTTTGTGTTATTTTTCCAAAAGTTGTTGTCTTTGAAAACCAATGTTTCTCACCAGGGATAGATCTAGAAATGTGTGGGAATTTAGATCCATCATTTTGATCCAGTCCAAGATGGTGTTTAGACCTTTGACTTCTACTAAACATAGAAAGGGATTCTTTACTGTTAGAGCGGGTGAGACTGTGGAATTTTCTGCCAGAGGAAATTGTCATGGTGAATTCACTAAAAAAGAGTTTCAAAAAGAGTTTGGATAAATTTTCTGGAGCGTAAATAATATACAAGTTATAGTGTTAGGACTCTGGAGAGGGGTCATTGATCCAGAGATTTTTCCGATTGCCAGATTGGAGTCGGAAAGGAATTTTTCCCCAAAATGGGGACAATTGGCTTCTACCTCATTGGGTTTTTTGCCCTTTCTCTGGATCAACACCTTAGCACAACAGGCTGAACTGGATGGACGTCTCGTCTTTTTTCGGCCTTACAAACTATGAAACTATGACTTAGACTTTCTGCATTGAGTCTCCTGCAATAGACTCTCCCAAAATGATGCATGTGCCAAAGTCAGTATTACTAATGTCTTCATGACTTAACACACTGAAAGATGATAGCTAGATTATTTTATTTACCTTTTTGTTCTGAGTTTCTGTATCCTTTCTGGGAAAAAGTTTTAAGTGCGCGTCCCCACTGCAACAGGACAATCCTGGCTGGTATTTGTCCTGTTTTGCGGCTGTCGCCACGGGCCGCTGGGGGTGGGGGGGAGGGGCGGGGCGGTTTTCTCCGCAAATGAGCGGAGAAAAGCCCTCCCCCTTCCCATTGAGATGCACATATTTTTCCGTCCGGGAACCCGGACGAAGGGTTGTGCATGTTCAATGTTTGCGGCCGGCCCGAAAACCGCGCGGAAACCCGTAGGGGATGCTGCACGGGTTTTCCATAGAGCACAATTGTGCTAAGGGTCGTATTGACCAAGTCCTATTTATGTAGTCCGCATATGTTTAACATGTGTGTTTTAAGATTAGGTAAGAGTTTAAATTTTCTACTGGTTATCCAGAACTAGCTAAGCTCCCGGGAGTTTTTGAACAGTCGTCTAATCGGAGCAAAAAAATTCCTTGAAACAAAGGAATTGCCCGGATTTTTGCCAACCAAGTAAATACTTTGGTGTTGTCAAGCCCGAAGTTTAACATTAAACTGAAAAATTCTACAGATTTTAAAACTAACTGATTCTAAAAATTTTCCTGTAAGAAAAGGGAACAAAATTAGGATAATCTTAAACCGTTTTTGCCATATAATCTGTTTTTTAAACCCCTTTAACAAAAAGCAAAAAAAAAAAAAATCTTCTTTTTTTTTTTTTTTCCTCCCGCTTCCCAAAAAAACCGTAACATTTTTTTTTTCCACCTCATGGACATATAAGGGCCCTTTTTTTTTTGCAGAACAAGAGATTTTTCAGTGGGGGGTTTTCTTTTATATAGTTCCCGGGGGGGGAAACAGCAAAAAAAAATTCTAATGGGGCAAAATGTGAAAAAAAAACTACTTGCACCATGTTTGCGGCGTTTAATTTCAGTAAAAATGATGTTTCTTTTTCAAAACCCTTGATAAGCAACCGGCAATTTCCCCAAAATTTAGGGTTTCGTCTGTTTTGGTTTTTGTTTTTAAAAAAATTCCAAACATTTTTTATTTTAAAAATTTGCGCCCGGCACCATTATGTGCGACCAATCTTTGTTTTTACTAACCCCGGACGTCAGTGAGGGGGGTTTTTTGCGGGATGAAGTGACTTTTTTATTTTGCAGTTTGGGAAAGCTCCATTTTTTGATCACTTTTTTCAATTTTTTTAGGGCATAATGACCCCCAAAAAAAAAACAATTTTTCCCTTTGGAATTTTTTTTTCTTCCCGATGTTTGGACGGGGATAAAAATTTTTAATTTTTATAGATTGATTTTTTTTAAAAGGCGATATCAAAAAATGTGTAAAATTTTTTTTTTTTATTTTTTTTATTGTAAAATGGTTTAAAGGGGTGATTTGAACTTTTTAATTTTTTTTTTTTTTTACACTTTAAAATTTATTTATTTTTTTTAAACTTTAACTTAGTCCCCAAAGGCGTTTACCATAGGGGGCCGGGGTTAATACAGCCCAAAGCCCTTGCTAGACAATGAAATTGTCTGTAACAAGATGGCGGTTTCTCCATTTTTTGTTTTTGCCAAAAGGGGGCAAATGGGAAAAAGGCACGACAAGCCTTTACAAACTCCCAGTGCCTGTTTGCCCTCGGACTCAACTACTTTTCGTGATGTCCCAACAACTGAAGAAAGGTTTTCAAAATTATTTAGATGCTGGGGCCCCCCCCCCCCCCTCTTTGCTTGGGGTCCCAAAGGGTTTAAAAGCGAGGCGGGCGGCGCCCCCCCCACCCCCCCCCGCGGCGGGGGGCCCCCGTGTTAGCTGCAATTAGTGCTGGATCCCGTTACACATTTAACCCCCTGACGTGCCCATACGTCAGGGTGGTTAAAGGGTTTAAAATGGTTTTTAACTGAAGATTTGATGGGAAACATTTCAAACCATTTTGGACCAAATTCAAACAGGGTCGTCGAGCCTCTACTTCCTTCCTGGCTTGAAACGGGAAAAATTCTAGAGAAAACTCCTTGCCCCCTTTAGATGTGTGGAACCAACTCTAATGCCTGTTTTTTGTATAAATTCTGACTGATCAGGAGAGAATGGGACTGTGAAGATTCTGAAAAAATCTGTTTTGGGGGGGTTTTTTTTGTT